>KN362247.1:0-12640 GCA_000785685.1 Uromyces viciae-fabae
GATCACAATACACTTGAAACAGAGGTTTTATCGAATGGCCCAGCAGTCTCAAGCAGTGCAATGAGTCTAAGGCGACTCCAAAGCTTCACCTCTCTTACACTCTCAACAGCACCCACATCTCCATCGACCTCCACAAACTTCTCATTGGGGTCTGCTCCTGCTAAAAATCGTGTGGGACTATTTGAGGATCCCAATGCGGTATTGAAACCCAAAATACGAAAGGTTTTCGACCTTGCTACTAAACTAGTTGCAGAAACTCTCAATCTTTCACTGGTTTATCTTGCGGCTGTTTCTCCTGGTGGAGAATCGGACAAATCGGGAAGAACGATCATTATCTCCGGACATAATATTCCTGTACCGATTCCAACTTTTGACACGATGTTACACCTAAGGGCCTTAAGAACACCTCAAGGTGGATTATTATACCAAAACCCAAGTCTGGAAGAGGCTAAAGAAGCTGGCTTACAACCTAAAATAGCAGAATCACAGGCCGGCATAACTAGCAGAGACCCATACGCATCCGCAATGTTATTGGCTGTTGGAACTGAGACTTCGTCCAATGTGGGAGGATTTATATTGGCTGGATACACTCAAGATCGGAAAAGAGTGTTTGGTGAGGAAGATGTTGCTTTCATGAAACAATTTGCAAATGAATTATCTCAATATACCTCCAAGTTGCCACTATAGTATCTTTCATCTGTCTTGTAATATTATAATCTCTCTTATTCTAATGATTACAAAGTCTTGATTATTTATGTTTTTTTAACTGCTTGATCTTTTAAACTCATCCTTTCTCTTCCTAGCTATCATTTTGTCATCCAAGAGATCTCTTCAATGTGTTTTGTAATTTATTACTTATAGCAATTATTGACCTAACCATTGCATAGCAAGGGTTCGCAAATAATCTAGCTCAAAGCCATCTTCGCTTGGGCTTAGCTGCACCCAGTAAGCTTCAAGACCATGGCCAAATTTTAGATCGCACGGAACTAGCCACTTTATATGAATGCCCTTAGCAAGTTAGTTGACCCTTAACTGGCAGACTTGCTCAACAGTTAAGAAGGAATAATTATATATTATCTTAAAAATATCAATATCTACCTCATGCTTACATGAAATTCGCAACATTTTCCATCATATCTCCCTGTCACTAGCAAGAGACCATGTTTTCATGGTAATTCAACTGGCTGAATTGGTCGGGGATCCTTTTTGAATTGGGGGCTATTTAAGCTCTGGTCAAGAAGCTAAATATCTGAAGTATGGCTAACCTTCCACAAATATGAAAAATATCAGCTGGAAGTTTATGAAGTTATGAAAACACTAGGCCTCTATTCTAAACTGCACTAAATAGCCGAAAAAGTATGAGCCTATAAGCCTTCTACATAGCTCCCTAGTAGTGTAGTGTTAGTGGTTGCTACAGTGCTTATAACGCACTGCCCTCACCACTCTCCAAAGTATGTGGTCTTGCCAGAGTGGAGAGATGACTGAAAGTGTTCATAGTAATGAAAAAATGAATTTATTGATGGTTGTGTATAAAAGTATTGATGGGAAAAGAATCCTTGCATTGATTGTGGGGGGTGGTCCATCAATGGGATAGAAATTAGTATTCCATTCAATTAATTCATATGTGACTACAAAGAACTAATTTTATGACTTGAACTCCTCATGAGAAAAATGTGCATGGGTCAAAAAAAAAGAAGAAACCTCAAGATTCCATCTTTATTCACACTGCCGATCCTCACTGTTATATTCAATGGAGTATTTCAATGTTCCAAAAATTTACTTATGCACATGTGAGTATCTTTATTTTCCTTTCAAATTCTTCAAAACTTGATCACATGGGTGCTTGATTGCTCTTAGAGGGACCCAGATGGTGGAATGGCATGGCAGTGATCAGTTTCAATAATTTCCTTGATCTGATCAAGTGGGCTTGATGTATGTTTCTCAAGAACTGAAAGAAGTACAAGAGGATATATCAAGAAGTTTTTCTGTTTTAGGAAGCATGAAAAAGTCTTAATATAAGATAAAAGAGAAATAATGTCAACCTTTTTTCAAAATAAAAATAATTTTTTATTTGAGAAATTTTTAAAAATTTGAAAAAGAAAAACAAAAAAAAAGATTGAACTGTGAGATATCTTTTCACCTCTAGATAACAAAGAAATTATTTAGGAAAATTAAAAAGCAATTATTACAGTGTGAAAATAATTTTTAACATAAGTTGAGGGATGATTGATTGGTTTTTTTTTTTTTTTTTTTTTTTTTTTTTTTTTTTTTTTTTTTTTTTTTTTTTTTGGAAAGAATTGAATTAGAAATAAATTGCTGAAGGAAAAATTTGAAAAAAAAAAATAGAAAAATAGGAATGATCTTTTTGAGGAAATTCTGATTAAGTATTTTTAGCTCCCAAAAAGCTTTCCTATCTTGAACTAATTAAGCATGCTGTTTCTTTTTATCTTCTCGTAAATTTTTTTTTATCAAAACCAATGGAAAATAACTTGCTGAACCAATAGGAAAAAGGTGATAAATGAATTAAGAGAGGATTGTTTGTTTTGCTAATAGATTGTGCATTAAACATTTCAAAACCTTAAACAACCACAACAGTCAAGCTGTTGGAGTTAAGTTTTTTTGTTTTTGTTTTTCTTTAAAGATAATTCAAGCATATCTCAATTTTCTAAACTATTGCACATTATAGATGAATCACAATGATGAAGAAAATTTCATTATTAATTCTGCTTGACTTGATTCCCCTACCTTGAATTATAAGTTTTCTGAAATAATTTTTTCCCCCAATTCAACCTCCCTAAGATACCTTATGTGAGGGCATAAATAAACGGGATCCCAAAGCTGTTAAAGAACAGTTACTCAATCTACTTTTCTATTGGACCCTAATGTGATATAAAATTATGTTTTGTAGATTAGTTTTGTTTTATTGATGCCATAATATATTGGACCTGTTTCTTTTTTTCGGCGGTTCCACCCCGACACAACCCCGCTGCCCTTGATTTTGAAAAATTGCTCTGTTGGTGTTAACTTTCCGGATACCGATTTCACGGGGGCTGGCCGTGTTCTTCCGGCTTTTGGCGCAATCAACTTTACCCTCAGCTATAGATGCTGGGCGTTTTTTGTTTTTGTTTTCAAAAAACAAGTCCCCTAGGACACAGGGGTCAATCGTCTAAGATATGTCCAAAAAAAAAAGGAAAAAGTCTAGATCGCCGTTCGGACAAAAATTTGATATGTTTGTACGCGGTGCTTGATTGAAATTTGAGAGCGGTCATTCAAGTGAAGATATGAAATTTACGTATTTAAATCAGTACATTAAAATGTATAGCCTGCGTCGCTGTCAAATTTACGTAGCCCATGGGCCGTGGGATGGAGATGAAAGGAAGATTAAATGCATATCTTTTGACTCCGAGTGTGGGGTTAAATCCATACATTCACTGACAGATTTAAAAAATAAAAATAAAAAAATAAAAAATAAAATAATTTATTTAAAAAAAAATGGAAAACAATCAAATCAGACTAAACTCATACTATGATCATCAACCTCAGTCACTAGTCACTGATGGAGAACTAATTGAATCACTACTTAATCACTTTAACAACAACAACAACAACAATAATAATAATAATAACAACAACAATATCGATCAACAACAACTAGACCATCTACTACTCTTATCACCATCATCAACCAACTCAGTATCAACAGTTTCACTATCACCTTCTAATCCTACTCCCATCCCATCTAACAATTATCCTTCAATTCAACACCTTTCATCCTCACAACCTCAACCCATTTACCATCAATTTCATCATCCGATCCCCTCCGCCGATCTATCAATTGGTTTTAAACCTTCCATCGATCGCTTTTCTCATTCTCCTCATCCAATCTCATCTAGCCTACCCGATCGGAAATCTTCATATTGTACAATCGATCCACAGTTTGTCAAGTTTTCACTGTAATCATCAAAAAAAAAAAAAAAAAATATGGGTAACCATAGATTTCTAATTCTGTTTTTTTTTTATATATATATGTATAGGACCTTGGCTTTAACAGAAAAGAGAAGGAAAAGGAGAGAATCACACAATGCAGTTGAAAGGAGAAGAAGAGATAACATTAACGATCGGATTTCTGAGTTAGCTTCATTATTACCTAATTGTGTTTTAGACACCGTAGTCACTCCGACTGAATCAGGAATGCTAATCGTTAACGAAGAATCAACTACATCAGTTGAAAATTTGTCATCCATACAATCTAAGCCTAATAAGGGTATCATCCTTGCAAAGTTGAGTTTCATCTTTATCACATTCTTTCTTTTAATTAATTATTTCATCATGAAAAAAACTCATGTTTTGTCCATTTTTGCCATGTGATAGATCAGTAGATTATATCAAACATTTAAAAGATTTACTCGATTTACAAGTGATTAGAAATGCTGAATTAGAAGCTGAATTAAATAATTTAAGAATAAATATCCACAAGGACAAACAACCTGAACCGGATGAGGACGAATGTATTCAAAGGGGTAAAGAATTAGAAGGAGAAAAATCAATGGAAGAACAAGAAGAAGATGATGAAAGGGAAAATGAATTAAAAAATAATATACAGGATAGAATCATCAAGATTAAAACTGAAGAAGTATATCATCAAGAAAATGAAAAAATTGATCAAGCAAGAGAAAAGAGTAATAAGGATGAAGAAATGATGTTAATGATGAATGAATTTTGTCGTTCCAATAACACTTTTGATTCTTCTTCTTCTAATACTAATAACCATAATAATCAATCTACCTCAAATCCTTTCAATAATAATGATAATAATCATGGTCTATCTTTTCATCATCCTTACTCTCTTGATCATATTAATCCAAATCAGCATCTTGATAGGTTCAATCTTTATCATTTCCTTTAATAATTCACACTCGTTTTTTTGTTCTTGAGTCATTTTTTCGCTTGTTTCTCTTTCTTCTTTCCTTTTGCATGTTGCTTTTTTTGTATAATCAATAATCAACCACAGAATCATTATTATTATTATTATTCTTGTTTCTCTTAACTTTCTTGGTTTACCTTATCTTCTTCTCAATTCTTTCTCACTCATTCTTATATAATAGCCTTTTTTCTTTTTTTTTTTCAATCAGTTCAATTTTTTGGTGGTTTTTTTTTTTTATTGTATTCTTTTGCGTTGCATTTTCATTTTTCTGGTCTTTACTTTTGTACTATGTAACAAAAAACTAGCGGAAGTTAAATTAGGAAAGTATACAAGTAATTCATTCAGAATACAAATTAAACTAACTTGTAAATTTTTAAAATTTTATTAATTTCTGAATAAAGTAAAATTAAATAAAATTTTGATTTTAATTTTAATACAATTCTTTGTTAAAATTTTTTAAATAAAAATATTTTCTTATTTATCTTTTATTTATTTTGTTACCCTTTTAGTCCAATAATTTATTCTTAATTTTTTTCAAGTAATTTAAAATAGTAATGATAATTTTTTGTTTTTTTGTTTTTGTGGTGATGTACATATTTATTTTTGCTTTTTGAACAACCACAACTGGTTTGAAATTGTTGTTATTTTATTTTACTTTATTTATTTTTATTTATTTGCAGGTCTCTTATTAAAATTTTATTTTCCCTTAAATATATTCACATTCTCTTGTTAGAAAACATAAATTTTATTTATATATATATATAGAGTAAAAATGACTATGTACATGGAAAAAAAATGTTGATTTTGATTTACTTTTTCTGTCCAATGGAAGAAGAAAAATAAAAAGAAAAGTAGTTTTTTTAAAAAAAACAGAAATGAGAAGAAAGAGAATCAAAAAAATAAAATAAATCTTGAATTGAATCTTTGATCAATTTAAAAATGGGTCTAATTCAAAAGAACAAGCATAAAGTTTTTAAGTCTAATTTTTGATAAATGTTACAAATTATTATTTATTTATTTTTTGTCAAGTTTGATAAATTATTTTAGAATTATATACAAGTTTGTTTTTTTAGCTTTAAAATATATAAATAAATAAAAAAATATTTCAAAATAGCATCACATTACTCATACGATATATCTATATATATAATAACTGATATAATAACTGCACAAAAATTTTCTTTTTCTTCAAAAAAACCAAAAGAAACCAGTTCTATTTTTTTTTTTTCAAGTTTTATTCTTCTTCTAATTTAATTGACAATATTACCTTGATTTTTTGTTCCTGAGCTTTGGACTAGGATAGATCTTGAGTCCAAATGTCTCTCTCTTATAATATATGTCCAAAGATTCATATGGTATATCAAAATTTCAGGTCACATAAATATAGAGTACACAAATGAAAAAAAAAAAATGACAACTTAGATACTAGACACCAAAAAATAATTTTACAAATCAATAATAGTGGAGTCAAAATAGACTTTCTGAGTGCAGGTAGCCAATAAAATAGGGGGGGGTTGACAATTTTGATTTTTCATTCCTGCTAGTGCAGCCCTTGCCCTTGAATTTTTTTCTTGAAAACAAAATCTGAAAACTGGTCTTAATTGCTCAAAAATTAAGGAGCAAGAAGCCTTCAAGTCACCCCAGAAGCCATCATCTCACTACCTCCAACCTCTGCTTAAAACTTTGAGGTAAAATTTAAAAAAAAAAAAAAATACCACATGTGCTAAAATCATTTCACGTAGAATCTAATTCTGAACCTCCCTAATTTATTTTTTCTGGTGAAATTCTTTGTTTTAATCAAGCCTAAATTTAAGAACAGAAATGGCCACCATTAGAAAATTGGGGGAAAATGCTAGTGGTTGTCATGTGATAACTTTGACCCAAATTGTATTCTTACATGAATATTTCTGATTGATCATTCCAATTTAACTTCAATTCACAGTTACTTTGGATTGAAGATAATTATTGAATAGTTCAAAGTAAGAAAAACAGTAGAACCTGAGATATCACCATGTCAGCTGGTGGAAGGTCTCCCCTAATTTCATTGGTGATATTTACTGGCCAGCCTTCCCAGGCCATAAAGCTTTATAATAAAAAATTAGACCCCTATTTTGGAAAATAAGGGGAATCACACTGTTTCCATTGGGGGTGGGGCATATAAATTTTTCTTGTGTGCATAGATTGGATATTTTTTTAGAATATATGATTAGCCCACAGCCATGGCAAAGCTTAGAGAATCTGCATCAGTGTATCAATGTCAGGACTAGATTACCCCCTGAATATAATATAATATATTTCATGAAACTTAGTTTTTTATATTTACACCAGAACAGAAAAATTGAAGTTGGAAGATATATTTAACTTTGACCTAGGTTATTGAATCTTAGGAGCTAGCAAATCAATTTAAGATTGGTTAAGTTGAATTAATTAAATATAAACGTAAGGTCTACATGCCTTGAATCTGTGATATATTTTAAATATATTAATTTAGCTCATTCATTTCTACATAGGCTTATTTCATCACAGATTAATGGATAAGAGTCAAATCAGTTAAATATTTTAAAAATTATTGCCTTTCTTTTTTGATGAAGATGTTAATAGATCCACTTATTTTTAAAAAAAAAAATTGTTTTGAACATGAGCCTGGTTTTCTAATTGCTTTCTAGGGAATCTTCAATTGTTTTTTGATTCTACATTTGCAAGGAATGTGTCAACTCTCTTAATTGGAGTTTGATTTTTTTTTTTTAAAAATAGCGGATCTATTGACATTAAGGTGGTTTTACAAAACAGCCAAGAATAAAATTCAAGTTTTCTTAAGGGCCCTTACCATTGTATTTGGCCAATTCTGGGATCAATTCTTCCCCCGCACAAAAATAACTTTTTTTTTTTGATTCTGCCAACTTACAAGAAACCACTACAGAAAAACTGTGTAACAAAATATATTTTTTCCTTGTAGTTTTTCCCTTACCACCTTTCTCCAACTCCTCAGAATTTCAATACTTCCATCAGCAAATTTTCACAATTTCCGCATCAAAATGGATGAAGATATTCTCTCATAGCTGTTTCAGCAGGTGCTGCAGCTATCTTCATGGTCTTGCAATACTGGAACCAATTTGAATATGAATATTACTATGGTCCACAGAAATGGTGGAAATGCTCTTTACCCCCAACTTCTCTTGAATGCTTGGCCAGTGTTGAAATTTCACCATTTCTTTATTTAACTTATATCAAAGTAGTTTTTTATTCTTTTTATTATTTTTATTTTTTTATCTAAATTTTCTTATAAAACAATTAAATTAGACTACATGAGTATAATAAAAGCAAGGTAAATTGTGTCTAAATAGTGCCTCATAACGGCATGTTCCCCTTTTATCAAACTTTAAATCAAATTGTATTTTCTTTTTTATTTTGTTTGGATTAATCAAGAAGAATTAACTCTCCTTCTTGAATTGTGACATTTTTCTATTCTTTTTATTATCTTATAGCTGTAGTGTCATGTCATCAGAACTTTCACATGAGCTTCTGATTACACTAGTCTTAGTCAAAATATCTTTTTAATAATTTTTTTCAATTTTTCTCATTTCTATTTTAAAGCCATACTAAACCCCACTGGGATTTGTCCAGGGGTCTTCTTGTCTTTTCTTCTCTCAAATACTCCATACTGGAGAAGAAATTAAATTCATTGGTTCTCTCTTCTTTTTCCTGAGCCACTCCAAGGTCAGATAAAATCCTGCCTCACCTTGCCTCTTTTTTGTGTTTTTTTGTTTTCTAAAAATAAAAACAATAAAAACAATAAAAATAAAAATAAAAATCATAAAAAATTAATTCCATTTTTATTATTCTTAAATTCTAACAGCCAGATTTCTCCAAAGAAGTTGCTCAAATGGAACTTGAAACCTTCAAAAAACTTGTTTCTGAGCTATCTAATTCTGGGTTCCTTGAGAATGGTTACTCAGTTTCTGTACAAGGGCAGGTCCTGATTTTTCTTGACATTATTTTTCACCAAAATTCAATGCAACAAACAGCAGTCAAGTTCTGCCAAGGTCTTTATAGCATCAACAGGTGGAAGTATTCCACTCTATACATATTTTTTGTTCCATTGAAATTTTTTATTTATTCGGTTTCAAGGCTGTTCTCGAGGAACTGGTTGCTTTGTACACAATCTACGTTTTTTTTGACCCCCCATTGTGTTCACAACCTGAAAAAATAGGAAAACATAGCGGAAAATCTCAAATATACTCCATTCAAAAACTTCTTGGGAGCCTTGGATGGAGTATTTCTTCCTGAACAAGTACCTCTTCACATGCAAAGCAGCTATCTCTCAAGAAAAGCTATCATATCCCAAAACATTCTAGCAGCTGTTAATTTTCATTTCAAGTTTGTGTATGTTCTTGCAGGTTGGGAGGGTAGCTCGCACGATACATGTGTCTTTAAGAATACCACCTCAAAATTTTCAATATACCGGGAAACAAATAAGTTTTGGCAGATGCAGGATATGGACTCCGCAAGGGCTTGATGACAAATTGCCAAGCAGTAAGACACCAGGGATGTTTTCTGATCACTTGTTAACAAGTGACATTGCTTATATTGTTCCGCTGGTTGAGTGTGATCTTGCTTTGATACTTACTTGATCATAAAAATCAATGATGATGAACTCAAGTTGAACTCATTTTGAAGTATAGTTGATCAATAGTTGAACTTCATTTGAAATAGACTGTTCATACTGTTGAATTCTTGCAATGGCAAGAGGATGAGTGGACTGAATGGTATGCCAATATTGTTTGCGCACACAATCAGGGCACACAGTTCAACTTGAATTCACCATAAATTCAGCTATATTTCAATACATATATAAATACTTTTTAGTGATTGATCAAGTCACTTTCATCATGATTTCAGGTTGATATCTGTAGAATTTCAGTCTAAAAAGGAAGTTTTTATTTCAATAAACAGCAACAAAACATAAGAAAGAAAATAAGAATCAAAAATAAGAAAGAATGATGAAAAGAAAGAGATACCTAAAAAGGGCAACAGCAAGATAAAGATGACTAAAGATAAGAAGAAGAAGAACAAGTGTAGTGCGCAGACTAAAAATAAAAAAATAAAATTAGTAAAAATAAGAAAATAATAATGAAGAAATAAAAATAGTTTTAAATACCAAGAGAGGCCTAAATAGAGGCAGGTGCACTAGATTCCTTGTATAGATAAGTCTTGAAGAGTGAGTAATAATAAAAAGCGTAAAGGGATGATGATGTGGAAGGAAAAGTGTGACAGAGATGAGACACATATGTGAAATTGGTAAAATAAAATAAAATAAAGAAAAAGATAAAATAAATAAAGAAAAGAAAAAAAAATAAAGAAAAAGAAAAAAAAGAAATAAAAATAAATCAAACTCCAAATCCAACAATATCAACATGAGTTCAAGATAGTTACAATAACCACATCATTAGACATGATGAAGAGTTCCAGAAGAGCTAAAGACAAAGATTCAGGTATGGCACTTGGATGGGAGTGACAAGAAACCTTTCCTGGTGAGATATCATCTCAAAGAGCAGGCTACCACAGGACTCAGGCCCGAAAACAAAAAGGAGCTTTACAACTTACAACATGCAACACTGCAAAATATTGTTGAAAATATATTTGGATGCATCAAGAAGAAGTTTTCCATTCTTCAAGGTGTTCCAGATTTTGAACTCAAAAACAAGTCAGATTGATTTATGCAGTTGCTATGTTGTGGAAATTCATGGGTGACCATGAATCAATCATAAACTCATTTGATGACTATACCAAGAAAGATGAAGCCTATTTACTAGAATCTGATTCACCTGATCCCCCTCCCACTTCTTCCCAAGAAGACACTTACATGAATTTTTGACAAGATTGTTTAGCCAATAAGCTTTGGGATAAATACACCACTTACTGTAACACCCAATAGATTTATTTGCTTTTAGGTTCTTTTTTTCACCTCTGTTTTCTCATTTTTTTTACCACTGTTTTACATTTTTTTTATAAAATTTTGCTCAAATTAGAAATGAATTTTTTTTTTTTATTGAGTTCACTTATACATACTTTAACCAGTTCTCTTATGAACAAATTATGTGATAACCATGAGAAGTCAATTTCTTTTGTTATACAAGAAGTCAGTTGAATGATTTAAAATTACACAAGAAGTGAGTCAAACGATTCAAACAGAAACAAAAAGATAAAACATTTGATTTATTTCATTATGTAAGAAGTGAATGGAACAATAGGAACAACAGGACAATAAAACATTGAAACAAAAAATGGCTATCTTATTAATTACACATGAATGCTGACTATGAGAGTTATTTACTATAAAAAATTCAATTGAAAATGGAAAAGAAAAAGTTAATTTAACCATATGTGAGAAAGTTGCCGCCAAGAGAAAAAAAAGAAGGTTAAAATCTTGGAAGCTTCTTTCTGGAGCAACATCTTGCATCTCTTGGAAGTAGATGTGTGAGCCAAAAGTCAAGAATTTTTGGGCCTTGAATTTGTTATCTAGAACACCAATGAAGTTTATGTATTACTCATCTGACACCAGATCAGAAAACATTTCACCACATTGTTGCATTGCTTTTTCTGAGCAGGTTTGAGTTTTTGATTCATGATTGTATTTTGTTTCTGTGAGCTTTTCAATCACAGATTTGAGGCTGTCAAGGCTATGCTTATAGCTTCCTTTTTTCCTTCTCAAGATTGTTTGGCAGGAGGAGCTGATTTTTGGGTATCTAGATCAATGTTGCTATTGTTGGGGTCCAGGATCATGGTGGGTCTTTTTTGTGAAAATTACAGAACTAAAGGCAAAATTGAAATTGCCAAAGTTATAATAATTAATCAAAATTTTGCAAAAGTAAACATAAAGTGTACTTTTTTTTTCTTCCCCACGGATGAAATTTTTATCCCACATTCCAATAGGGTGAAAACACATGTGATAAAATTTTTAGCCCATATTTTCCGCATCAACTATTTTTATTCATTTTTTATTTTATTTTGTGTAATCCCTATATATGGAGTACTTCCATATTTTATTTGGCTCTAAAAACTTCAGAATATGAAGCAGGGGGACTCGGGATACTAGGAAAGAAATTTGGTAATTTTAGAAACATTACAAGTATTTTTTAAAAATATTTGAAAAAAAAAAAATACGACGTCCCCTGGCGGTCCCAAACCATGTGTAAACGCGGTTTGACCGTGTGCGGAAATCAATACCCAAAATATAAGTAAAAAATATAAGAGGAAAATTACAAATTAAAAATAAAATAAAAAGATAAAAACCACAAAATGAAAAGAAAAACAAGGAGAAAAAGGGGAAGGAAGAGAAAAAGGAGGAAGAAAATGAAGAGAAAAAATAAAGAAGAAAAAAAAGATAAACAAGATAAAGAAGAAGAAAAAAAGAGGGAAAAAAAGGAAAAAAAAGGAAAAAAAAAAAAACAAGATCAAAATTAAAAAATGAAAAAAGGAACTAAAAATGAAAAAAGAAACTAAAAAAGAAAGAAAGAAGGAAGAAATAAATAAAAAAAAATACAGAAGAAAGACAAAGAAAAAAAAGAGAAAAAAGAACGAAAGAAATCAAAAAGAAAAAAAGAAAAAGAAGTAAAAAAAGAAAGAAATAAAAAAGGAAGAAATAAAAAAGAAAGCAATAAAAGAGAAAGAAATAAATAAAAAAGGAAGAAAAACAAAAGAAAAAAGAGAGAAAAA
>JNCO01005288.1:0-13909 GCA_000785685.1 Uromyces viciae-fabae
TTTTTTTTTCTTAATCTTTTTCTTAATATTTTTCTTAATCTTTATTTTTTCTTCATTATAATCCTGGTAATCTTCTCAAGGTAATGTCTTGTTTTTTTTCTTTTTTAATAACCCAAACGATCATTTTTGACTAATTGTTTTTTTTTTACTTTTTTGATTATTTTTTTTCTTAATCTTTTATTTTTTCTTTATTTTTCTTCATTATATTCTTGGTAATCTTCTAAAGGTTATGTCACATTTATTTTCTTTTTCAATAACCTGAACAATCATTTCTGACTAATAATTTATTGTTTTTACTTTTTTAATTTACTTTTTCTTAATCTTTATTTTTTCCTTGCTTTTTTGTTCATTGAATTACTGATCATATTATCAAGGTAATGTCTTTTTTCTTCCCTTTTTTAAAAAGCTAAATGATTATTTCTGACTTTTTTTATTGATCTACTTATTTATCTTCATTTTTTTCATTTTATTTCTATCTTTATAATCTTTTTTTTCTTCATTGAATTCCTGGTAATCTTCCAAAGGTAATGTTTTTTTTGTCTCTTTCAAAAACCTGAACAACCAATTTCTGACTTTTTATTTTATCTTTTTTATCTTTTCTCTTATCCTTTTGCTTACTCTTCCAAACTGCTTTGGAATAAAATCTTTATTTTTTTCTAATTTTTTATTTTATTTTATTAATTTGTTTTTTATTGTTTTTTTATTTTATTTTATTTTATTACTTTGTTTCTTATTGGTATATTTTTTTATTTTTTTACTTTGTTTCTTATTGTTTTAATTTTTTAATTTAATTTAATTTTTTATTTTTTTATTTTTTATTTTTTATTTTTTTTATTTTTTATTTTTTAATTTTTTATTATTATTTATTTTATTTATTTATCTTTTATTTTTTTTATTTTTTTATTTTTTTTGAAATTAATTTTTTATTTTTTTATTAAAATTATTTATTATTATTATTTTTTTTATTTCCGAGAAACCAGCAGTCGACGTGTTGGTGAAACCGCGCGGGCTGCACGTCAAGCAAACTCGACGGTGTGGATGGCCGTGCGGGATGACATTCGTATACGGGGTTGGGGAGCCAACCTGTTCTACCAATGTCTTCCCGACCTGATTCTAACCGTCGGTGAAGGCGCGCGTGAAACAAGGTAGTCTCCATGTCGGACACTACGTGGCCCGCGGGTGGTGCTTGACGTGATGACACCTTGCTTGCATTTAAGACAGGTTTCTGTGTGATGGTGAGCTCCTGCCTTGACGATGTCGACAAAATCCTTAATGTGTGCTTCTTGGACATGATGAGGCAAAGGGGTTTCGGAATTGGCTTCAACTGGCATCAACGTTTCGTAGGCTTCAACCGACCTTGTAGGCTTCAATCGACATCGAAGTATCATAGACTGGGGGCCTGGGGGCTTTCACTGGGACCAAGCATAGGAGCAGCAGGGCGATACCGCATGCACCCTTCATGAGACTTGATGGCAGAGGCTTGAGGCTGGAGTGACGAGGAAGGACTCGAACCGAGTTAATTGGGTGCGAGGGGAGAGCGGAGATCTGGCGGGTTTTTAGACCCCAAAAAACATTTCTGTTTTTTTTTTTTTAATTTTAGGGCGGTTTTTTAAGAACCGCTTTGCAAAAACCGCGTGAGTTTGCGGGCCGACCGCGTGTGTTTTATTTAGTATGTAATACCCTTATATAAAGATGTGAATTATTTTTTAAGATTAAGCAAGTGTCATCTAAATTAATTATACTTAAAAAAAAAAAACCCCCAGAACAATGATAATGATGAAACAAAAAAGAATCAAAGAGACGGGACAAATAATAAGATTGCATGATTTGCAAAGAAGGAAAGTAACTATATATGAATGTATATGATGAGTATAATCTGATCATATTATTATTGAGGCTATTCACTCTATGACTATCTCTCCACAAACATGAGTAAGAAAACCAAAAAAAAAGTTCAAAAACTACATGCTAATCTGTAATAATACTTAATAGAAAAACAATAAGGACTACGTGAAAAATGGTAGAAAACTAAAAAATATGAAAAAAATAAACAAATTAGAAAATGTCAATCAAAAAAAAAAAAGAAAAAAATCATGAGGAGTTAAGATTTCGTTTAGCTTTCATGGCGATTTCTAATGCATTTAAATAGGTGGTATATTTAATAATTTCCGACATTAAATATTGAGCTTTTTTATCCCAATTAGACATTGCTTTTTGTAAATGATGAGGTCGATTCCAATGCTTTTTTTTTTTATATTTCAAAAAAAGCAAACACGAAGAATTGGTGCACGTTAGCAAAATAAAACCCTAATACAGCAATATATTTCAAAAAAAGCAAACACGAAGAATTGGTGCACGTTAGCAAAATAAAACCCTAATACAGCAAAAATAATGATTTGGAAAAAAGATGAAGAACGTGCTTACGAGATTCATCATTGGTTTTCTTAATAAATTATGTTTTTCCAATTCCGCTTGAACATGAGAGTTATGTCGTTTTAAGTTTTCAAATTGAGCTGCCTCTGCTAAAGTACTTAAAGTAGCGGGTGACAGCGGCGGGTTCCATTCGCTAATCAACAATTTCTCTGAAACATTCGGTGATCTTAAATTGGGCCGATCCAGATTGATGTTAGATGAGGTCCTAGAGCCAACTGGCGAGGATAAGGACGGAGTATTGATACTACTGCCACTAGTTGACCAGTTATGCAGGTCACCAACCCGTGCTGAATGAGTTACCTGGTTAGACAAAATTGCGGAACTCAGCGGGATGCCGTTAAACAATCTATCTCGAAAACGAGAACGGGTTCGGTGACTTTGTTCAGATTGACCGCTACCGATGCTCATCATTTCTTCTTGATCCTGTTGACAATCTGTTAACTCTTCCTTTTTCTCTAAAACGGCGTGATGTTCAATCCCCAACAGTTGGCTCCAGCCATACTCCATGTTGGAAACACCACCTGTTAGAGGCTCCTTGCTCAATCGAGCCGCCCAATAATTACAAGTTGAAACCCACTCGTGAACTAACTCTTCGGTCCCAGTTTGAAAGAAATAAGACGCTCCGTTTGACAAGGTCAAGACGAAAACGTGCGATCTTTCCTTGCTATATCCAGATACCAGTACACTAGTGAGTGCGTGAGAGAGAGAAATCTCGCCCACTGATTGAGCATTAGGGAGCCAATTGCCACCACCAACTGCTGTTTTTTCACACGAGTCTGGATTTGATTTGATAGCATCTAATACACCCGTTCGTCTAGTCCCAGCATTTTGACCAAACTGGAACATCTGCAATGTACCCGCTTGGATCACAACGAAGACCTCAGCCCAGCCCTTATCCTTATGCCTTTTACCTTTTGATTCCCAGTATTGTTTCCGCTGCAGGATGCCTTCCTTCGCCCAGGGGGCTCCCATCAACGCCAATTCACTGTCACTCGGGGGTACATCGTTTTTTTCATTCGGCTCAAGTGACTCATCTTCATTTTGTTCACGTATGATCGATTGGGAAAGATTCGAAGCAAATCCAATGGATGGAGTGGTGAAATTTGAGAGGTTGAGAAAGGATCCATTATTAGACGAGTATCCCTGCAAAACAAAAAAATTAAGAGTTGATATGAGAAATTTGACCAAACGGAGTTGATATGATGAATGTGGCTGACCATCATACCCGACGAAATCGACGCACTAGCACCAGGAGCTGGGCTATTGGATCGTGTACCTGGAGAGTCTGTACCAACCGAAAGCATCGCAGAAAATCCACCAAAGCCACGCAAACTGGCACGTTTATTGGAAACATTCCGTTCATTCGTTGTATTGGAGTATTGACTACGACGACTGCCTATGCGTTGCAAGCTTCCGTAGTGGCCATTGTTTGGATGAGATTCAGCAAGAATTTGGGCAATCGGTTGACTTTTAATAGCCATGTAAATGTCCTGTTTAATTTTCGTAAGCTAAAAAGGCACTTTACTGCGCTCAAGTGGAATGTTGCGACTTACCTTCAGCAGGGTTTCAACTTCCTTCTCAAATTGAGCTTTAGATAATTTGTCTACCTTGATGACAGACGGATTCGCGTCATTGAGGGGAAATGTTGACGACCGCGCCCCTTCGTCTGGCTTCTCAGATGCGTTCGGAGAAGAGACGATTGCATCGAGAGAGGAGGGATGATCTATCATTGCAGCAAAAGCGCAGGTTTCCGTCGGGGATAAAATGAGACTTTCTCCTGTGTGGATATCATCCTCACTTGGGAAAGAGGTGAAACTCTGACGCTGACGAGAGGATTGAGTTGGTGGTTGAGACCCAGACCACAAAGCCTCGCGCCATCGTTCCATAGAGGGTCGAGCAGGAGCCAGGGTGGAGGTGACAGAGGAGAGTGGTGTGCGGGCTATGTCAATGATCGACGCGCGACGAGTACGATAGTCATTACTAGCGCCAACACTCGACTTGAATGTGCTGCGTGCTGCTTCAGCCATATCTACAGAAGGGTGAACAGATTCTTTCGAGCTTGTGGGACGGTGAGACTGCGAGAATTCTAAATGTGAAAGCTGGACACCAATCGTTTCCATCGTGTTGCGAATGAATTGAGAGCGAGACATTCTTGAAACAGTGTCGACTACGTGCAGGTCGGTGTTCAACAGGAGGATTGAGTAGGATAAAGCATGAACCATATCTGCAAGAATATTGAGCATCGCTCATGAGAATGGGTACACGCGGATGATGTAAAATGAATTGAAGTGAAGCGTCAAACATACCGGGATTGACGTAAATGTTTGATTGGTTCTGTTCCCAATATCTTCGGCTGAATTCGGCCAAGATTCGATCAACCTGCTGAGTTTCTCCTTTCAAGTAGATCTTACCGCACAGTTTACGGAATGCGAAATCAATTCGCAGATCTTTGAAGTCAAATTTGTTTAAAAAGGCTTTCCTAGTTAGAACTTGAAGCTCATTTTCACTAGATTCAGGGCTGCCAAGCCATTCGGTTAGTTTTTGCCGCTTGACAATCGTTTCATCCTCTTGCCAAAACATTTCAGCGAGTCGAAGTGCATTTGATTCAGGACTCATACCGGGAATGATCAACGAGGTATTGGATTGGACGGAAGACTCGGAGCTGTGATAAGAGGTTGATCCTCGAGGGACAGTCAAGTTTTCTGTATCATTAGGAGACGCCGAAGAGTAGCTTTCACTTTGGTGTATGTGTTTGGAGACAACAAAGGAGAAGAAAGAAGAATCTGACAAGGGGGGTGAGCGAAGACTCCTTAGATTGGGTGATGATTGATGGCTTCGTGGCGGACGGCGGTCTTCAGGGTTTGCAAGATGTTTAGGAGTGTTGTCAATATGGCGCCTTTGAAGCTGGGGAATCTGCGGAGCCGCGTGATTATTGTTAGATTGATGCGTCGATTGATTTGTGAGGCGACTGCCAACTCGCTTCAGATAGCCCGTACGTGCTGTGCTATCGCACTCAGACTTAACAATAGGGGATTGGCTATCTGAATTTTTCGAAGTAGTCGAATCTCCAAGGTCTATGGGTTTTTGACATGTGGGGGGCGTGGGTGGAGTGGATGTATTAAGCTTCGGTGAAGAGGGGGTAGATAAACTGTGCGAGTTTTGTACAGATGTGTCGGAGTTAGAAGCTTCTTGTTCAGAAACGATGGTATCAGTAGGTGAAGAAACGAGCTGTATCCTTGGCGATAAAGATGATGGGAGATCGAGATTTTGGTGATCATTATCCGCAGGGGCTGGATCTTTCGGTGATGTAAGGTGAGATGGCGATCTGATGGTCCTGGTGGAAGGCTGTGTAGATTTCACTGTGTGACTGCGAGTTTGTCTTGATTGAGCAAGGGGATGAATTTCAAGAAGGTTTGGCATTAAAGTCTCGTTGTCTTGCGTATGGCCTCTACGACGAAGCGTTGGACGATCACTCGTCCCGTCATCTAGACAGGAAAAGCGAGATTCTCTCATAGAACTGGATCGAGAGACGTGAGCTTGAGACGTTTCAGCAGCTGTGGCAGTATTCAAATTGCATGAAGTTGAAATATAATTTGAGTTGAGACTTGACGTTAATGTTTTGTCAGATGAAGGTGAAAGCAAAGCTGGAGAAGATGGCGAGTCGGAAGACAGCGTGGGTATTGAGTGATCATCCATATCCTGGGAGTTGAGATGAGGTGGAAAAGTTGTCGATTGGTTAGGTGATTCGGCCAAGGATCTGAATGGCATGGCTGTGCGCTTGGGGTTGACCAAGCTAGGCAGACGACGGGACAGGTCAAAGTTTGATGACGAGTCTTCTAAGAGTGGATTTTCGGCAGGGTTGTTGTGGTTTGAGAACGGAGTGGGTTGCAAAAACACGCGATCTGAAGTGGAATTCACGTGATCTGGAATGTAAGCATACAAAATAGGATCATTCAAATCAGATGCAGCTCATGAAAAATTTTAGTTTCATGATTGGATCGCGACTCTTGTTCCAAATTAAAAATTTGCTCATGAGAGCTAAAAGTAGATAGGGACTGACATGCTAATCGAGTTTGAGAGGATGTCGAGGATGAAGGCCCACCTTGAAGCACTCCATCTAAATCAAGTTTCCAAGGTTCCAGGCTCAAGCGCAACTTGTCTTCTTCACTGAGCTCATTAGGAGAGTTATATGAAAGGCGATCGTTTGATGCGACAGGTTCTGCGAGGAGCGATGAGGTGGTTGGACCACGCGAGACGTAAGAGGTGCCAGGCGTAGAAGCTGGTTGATCAATTCCAGTGGTGAGGTAGGAGTAGGAAGAGACGAATGTCGCTGGAGAAGTATTGAGAGAGGCTTTGCTGTGCGGCTCAGCAGCACGTGAATTGAAGGGATCAAAGCGTTGGACGTTAGGGACTGTTGCCCTGGAGGTTGCTTGAGGTGCAGAATGGGACGGTAGGGATGACATAGAGGTTTTTTCGTAAATTGCCGAATTCGAAGATCCGGTAATGGGACCCTTGTTTCTGGGGATAGTAGTCTGAAAAAATGATTCAAAAGGTGAACTGCAAGCAAGTCCAGAGGTTGACGAGATAGTATCTAAATAAGGTTCTCTGTGAGAGACAGGGTGTAACTTTGAAAATGGAGGTAAAGTCAGGAGTTAATAGAGGGGTTACATGGACTGCAGTGTCTGAGTGAGCTACAGGCTCTTGAGAGCTAGACGAATAGCTCACTGGAGTAGGAACATAATCTAATTGAGGATTAGGGCTGCTACAGAGCGAGGGTTGCGACTCGAGATGCAGAGTTGAAGTGCTGTACGTAGAAACTTCCAGTGATGGGGCAGTAGTGTCTCGGTACGAGGGTGGAATGGTTGGTACTGGGGGCGCGGTATGTTTATTCAAGTAAGAACCGTACGTTGAGGAATGCTGTTGAATCAGGCGTCCTTGAGGACGTTGGGACAGGACAAATTCAGTGGTATGAATGGAGGTATCTGAGTCACATTGAGAGCTGCCCAATTTCCGGCGAAAGAAGCCGCTCTTCCGGTGCATGCTTGGATTGTCGGGCGGATTCTTAACAATCAATGGGATAGTAGCAAGCGAAAGAGGCAAGATAGGATAGTTGGACAAGCGGAACAGGGAGGAAGTGCCAAAAGAATCTTGGTCAGTTTTACGAGATCAGCCAGCATGCCGCACAAAGCACTGATAATATTACATGTGGACAAATGGCACGAGGCTATAAGAGAAGACGGCGAAAGCACAGAATGGGACGAGGCTAATGTGGGTCCGAGAAAACTGAGAAAAAGGGGCGCAGGCAACAGAAAATGCAAAAGGAGTATTCAAATCATGATTAACAATGGTAAAAGGGTTCTGCCCATGCTTCTAAAGTTTAACGGTAGATGAACTGAGCCAGACAAGGGTGTATAGGTCTGCCGTCTGATGATCAATGAGAGCCAGACCTTACAATCAGATAAAGATGGAATGGACTTGGGTACTTCATGCAATCAGAAGGGGGTGAATTCAGGGGAACCGAGAGATTCAAGAGATTCAAACCTGCTTCACAAAAGGTTCGGGTTCATAAACCGTTCAAGTGTGCTTCAGACTGTGGCATGCTTGGTCAGATTTAAGCGTTAATTGTTTTCTCATGAACAGAAGGTTCACGCCACGCCTCTCAAGACAATAGCCTATCGGGGCTTGATTTCAAGATGATTCTGGACATGTCAGAGTAAGTCATATGCCGATGAGCGGATCTGATGGTACTGACTTGCGAAATCTACACGCTGGTGTTCAAAGGAATGCTAATTGATCGACTCTCAGACAAACATCTTCCGCGGCATCAGCTGAGTGAATGCAATGGTGCATGGGGATATCATACTCTAGGAAATCAAATGAAGTGACAGGCCAAGTGCCGAAAGGTTCTTCGCCATAATTATATACAGGCAGCCACATCCAACCATACTAAGTTCAATAACTCTTACATAAATACTTCAGAGGCATTAGCATGGTGATAATTCTGAGGCAGTGAGGCGTGAATTAGCCCGAATTAACATCAGGATCGATATATCTCGAGCCGTCAATCACTGTGACAGACGCCCTTTTCGCGCCTTTTTCATAGAGTTAGGCTCAAGGGCTTAGAAGAATTGGTGGATGTACAGGTGTAAGGAAACAGCATGTCAACTAGACGTCGTCTGTAACCATGAGGGGTGACGATTACAGAAGTCAGATGGGGAAATAAACGTGGATGAGGTGGGAAGAGATTGTACTCGAGCCAGGCGAGCTCAGCGTCAAAATAGTTCTACATGCTTCTGTTCTACAAAATGAATAAGTGGTAGAGGAAAGCAAATTGAAGGCACGCACCGGTTGCGCGTAGTTGGCCTTGAACGGTGCGGGTGCAGTGTCGATTGGTGATGAACTGTGGAAGGATAGACCGCGAACTCTGGTTTTTGTTGGGGCTAAAGCTGGTGAAGATAGCTGTGCCGTCGTTCCCACGCTTCGGCCCGCCAAATGGCGCACGCTTAAGCTTTGAGACCGACACCGATTATTGCGTCTCTTGGAATTGACGAGCGAACGGGCTGAGTCCGACGCTGCTCGGGACGTGTCCAAAACTCTTGGTAAACACGATGATGAAGCTTTCTCTTCCACTTTTTTCCTCAAATCGAATCCAATCAGCCCTGCGGACGCATCTTCTTTAGCAAGGCGGGTTGGGCGCATCTCAGACAGGGAAAATTGCGATGGAGCAACCCTGACATGAGCCAGTGGATCCCTCATGAGGTCTAAGCTCAATGAACCCGAATCTTTTGGGGAGTCAACACCAATGCTGACGATACTAGAGGTTGATGGAAGCTTGGGGCAGATTTTGGTAGTCTCAAGAGTGGATGAATCAGGGCCTGAGTCTAGTTCTACATCAGATGCCAAGGCATGATTTTGTTGAAGGTGAGCGGATGACGTGGAGCAAAAAACTATTCGTTCTAATCGAGTTGGTAAAATCTTTTCGCGATCGTCTACCGAGATCGCAGGCGTGGGTGCAGGATCAGGATCAGGATCAGGCGAGTGAGGAGAGCGAACGAGATGTTGAGGGAGTTGAGAACGTTCGCGGCTAAATTGCACCAAGCTGGCCAAATCAGAGACATGAGCCGTGCCTTCGTGACGAAGAGTACTTGGCCGTTGAGCTGAATGATTATGAGTCGTTGATAAGTGAATATCAGAGACCGAGGAGGAAGCCTGCAGATAAGGCAAGTTCTGAAGCTGGGGTGATGATCGAGTGGATGAGCTCGTAGAAGGATTGAAAGGACGCGGATAAGAAGATGCGGCAGTCAATTCATCGGAGAGAGATGAGCGACCCGCACTCTCGCTGACAAAAGATTGGGAATAACAACTTTCAAACTCGCTGGACTGAGTTGAATCTGGGGTAGAATGATTGGAGGACTGAGTGGAGAGCGAAGTACTCAAGTCGGAGTTCGAGGACTCACCAAAGGAATCACGTTCGATTATCGATCGAGAAGCGGAGGGGCAGCTGGGGAAGTTCAAGTTGTCAGAGCTCGATACTGGTTGACCGATTCCCTCCACTTCTTTGCAGATGTGTGATCTTGTTGACATGAGGAGATGGGATTGCAAGCCTAAAATGAAACCAAGTAACGGAGGATAGAAAGGATGCAAGCGCTTTATTTGCTCACACTAGTTTGTTAAACTGTTTTATGAATTACACGTAAATGTGTTATAGTAGAAGCTGTCGAAATGTAGCCTCCATCAAGATTCAACACTACCTAAAATTTTCAAATTACTCGGTTCATTTTGCGATGGTTGATGGCACCCTTTCAACTGAGGTCTGCACACGTCTGTCTGATGGGCCATGGCAGGCGCTGTTGACATTATGTAACCCCGTCCAAAACAATCGGGGTCGATCCTCGGGTAACTTTCCCGAGGAGCCCCGTAAGGCTGTGGTTAAATCCCAGTCAAGCAGTTAACTCAAGTTGACCACCAACCAGATCAAGTGCCATGTTTGCACTGGCAACGGGTAAATGTACCGGTTACCAAGGTGGAGGCAAGTTTTGGAAGGAGGAGGATAGATTTAACAAATTTAGATCTGTAACCCATTGGCTAACCTCCTACAAACTTATAGCAGGTTAGCCAATTTTTAACAATTTGAATGTTTAGCTGGTGCTTAACCAGTGCCCAATGCAGAGATGTCACTGGTTAACTTAGCCTGACCAGTTGAGTTAGCCGGACAAATGCAGATGGTCTTAACCAGTGCTTAGAGCTCTTGTTGGAATTTGGTCCTCATGACCACTCATCAAAATATGCCTTATGCCAAGTTTTCAACGTTCAAGATTAATTTAAAAATAAAATGCTCAAGTAGATGGTAGCTGGTAGTATGTGTCTTGTAGTCTTTGAACCCTGATCATCTTGCTTCATTCTCTAGGAGTCTATTTTCAATTATATTTTATTTTTATTATTTGGAAGTTAAGTGATTAGAATTAACGCCTCTATTTACATTGTGAATATTTAAACTATAGTAGTGAGCTAAAATACTGTGATTAAGAGGAATTGACCCATTTCAAGTTATTTTTATCATCTCTAGCTGTTTTAAATATTTTCTTAACTTGTCACTTTTTGTCAGAACCATTTTAAACCCCTGACATGTTTTTCAGGGGGCTTATTGTTTTTTTATTCTATTTAAACTGCTGCTGTCAGTAATAAATGAAAACATTGGTTCTTCTCTTAAAAATCCTAAAACACCTTGAGCCAACCCAAGTGAGATTCTCATCCTCCTTGCCCTCTTCCTTAATCTCGAGTTTCCTTCCTCTTATCAAAAAGTCTCATTAAAAAAACAAAAACATTTCAAAATAAAATAAATAATTACAAAATATATTTTTCTTAGATTATTTTGAGTTCCTTTTTCAACAGCTCTAATGGACTTGCTAAACAGAGGCCCACAACCCAGGAAGTAGTGAAAATAATGTTTTTTTGGTAGTGGATTCAAGGGCCCTCATGATATTCAAGCTCATTTTCTCTATTGATTGCTTTAGTCTCAAACACAATAACCTAGATTGAAGCATTGCACTGATGTATTACCTTGTGGTACATTAAATTTAGATCCTGTCACATATGTATTAATCAGGTTCTGGTGCTAATGTTTGATGCATGTACCAAAATTTTGCAAAATTAAACATAACAGTAACTTTTTTTGCTTCCCTGTGGATAGAAATCTTATCCTACATTCCAATAGGGTGGAAATACATGTGATCAAACTTTTAGCCCATATTTCCCACATTAACTATGTTTTTTTATTTTTTATTTGATTTAGTGTACTCTCCAATAAGGAGTACTTCAATGTTTTTTTTTTTGAGCTAAAAATCTCACAATACAAAGCAGAGGGGCTCAGGAGGCTGTCAAGCAAGTTTGGTAATTTTTAGACACTTGGAAGTATTTTTTAAATATCTTTTTTCAATAGATATTTGCTAAGTCATTGGAAATAATCCAGTCTCATGATTTTTGACAAAACAATTCATATCCTGCTTTCTCTGCCTCTGCTCCACACTTTCCCTGATTTCCACTATCTCAATGTGAATTCACCTGTCTTCCTCTTGTGAAATCCATTGCAATATATTAACTGTTCATTTTCTATCACATTTTCAGAAAACTTCATGGGTTCAACTCAGGTTTGGTACAATTGCACATAGGTTTCCTCATATTTCAACACAGGTAGTAATTTATTTTGTAAAAGTAACAAATTCTCCTTCAACAGCAACAATAAATATCTCTATGGTTGACAAACCTACAGAATATCATCTCTGTATATCTTGCCTATACCCACCACCCTTACCAAGCATTTGTACCTCAGTTCACTCTGTAAGACTCACCCAGGATATCTTCATATCACTATTGACTTGTTCAACCATTGCTAGGAAGTCTTGAAATTGGTCCAGATTTTCATACACTTTTTCCATGATTATATATGGTGGTACTATGTTGAGCCAATCACAGTTTTCTAACATCCATTCCCCCTGAGCCATAAATTCCCATACCATAAATACAAGTTATCATATAATTCATATATCCTCTGCCAAACTTGTTGATCCTCACTTTGCAGGGGTTGACTATCCAGATTTCACGAATTTTTCTGGGATTTCTGTTTCACTGATGATGTGAGTCATAGAAATTTTACTATCATGAAACAGTTATTGATCCTTTTGTTCAACTGGAATTCTGGTTGCAAAACCTTGGGCCACTCAACAGGAATCTGGAAAGGTGGGCTGAAAAATTATAACATTCATATGAATTTCTCCCATGATAAAATTTGACTGCTTTCAATGGGCCATAAATTTTCCATCACTGGATCTGTGGCAATAAATCCCTTTTTTGGGTCATTAGGGTTTGACTGTGAAGAATTAGGGTGTCTCTCTATAATTTGTTTGTGTTGGAATAATGCATTGTTTCAACAATAGTAGTAATACATTTTTATTTCCTTTCTGATACATATATATTTATTTATTTACTCATTATAGATTTCTTTGTTCAGTCAGACTCAAATAAATCATTTTCCTTTTTCTCATTTTTATTGTTCATTCAATTTCTTAATTCAGCTTGTAACCCAAGCAGATCTAATTCATCTTGTATCACAAGACAAGCAAAATTATCTATAAATAGAGGCCTATTCTAGCCTAGTTGTATTTTCCCTCTTCTCTATGAAATTATATCCCTGCTCCCTGATTATTTTTCATCATCAACTTATCTTGGAGGTATCACCACCTCAGCAGTTTGATCTCTCCTATAAAAACTTGTGTATATTGAAGCTATTTGATTGATTCCCTCCAAGGCCGGAACATGATTTTTTATTAGGCTAGCTGAAAATATACCATTCAATTTATCCTGCTTTTTTTTTCAATTATCTCATGGAGATTTTACTTGATTCCACTCAACATGAGAACAAAAAGAATTTTTGCAAGCGTTTTATGTTGGAATTTGGTCCTCATGACCACTCATCAAAAGTTATGCGTATGCCAAGTTTTCAACATTAAAGATTAATTTAATTTCAAAAGGATATATATTAAATAAAAATAATAAACAATTAAAATTAAGATGAAATGCTCAAGTAGATGGTAGCTGGTAGTATGTGTCTTGTAGTCTTCGAACCCTGATCATCTTGCTTCATTCTCTAGGAGTCTATTTTCAATTATATTTTATTTTTATTATTTGGAAGTTAAGTGATTAGAATTAACGCCTCTATTTGCATTGTAAATATTTAAACTATAGTAGTGAGCTAAAATACTGTGATTAAGAGGCATTGTCCCATTTCAAGTTATTTTTATCATCTCTAGCTGTTTTAAATATTTTCTTAACTTGTCACTTTTTGTCAGAACCATTTTAAACCCCTGACATGTTGTTCAGGGGGCTTATTGTTTTTTTATTCTATTTTAAACTGCTGCTGTCAGTAATAAATAAAAATATTGGTTCTTCTCTTAAAAAAATCCTAAAAACACTTTGAGCC
>KN362250.1:1827-14248 GCA_000785685.1 Uromyces viciae-fabae
GAGACTATAAATCTGTTAATGTATCAAAACTAAGACATCATATTGCATTAGAGAAGTAATACAACTGAATAAGAAATGAATAATAAAATAAGTTACCTAAGACTCTAACAAGTAATGAATATGGAAGAAGAGGCAAATTACAAAGAGAGATGCGAGATAGAGAGTTTTAGGCAAAAAGAACTAAAGAGAAACAATGAGTATTTTGGTTTAGTAGATAAGTTGCTTAAGTTGTTTGTTTTGACTTACAAACAATAGAGAGATCTTACAGAAGATCAGATCAAGCGAGTAGTTGGATGTACTTAATAGTACCAAGCAGTCGAAGGGAAGGGGATGTACTTAATAGTACCGAAGAGTTGGAAGGAAGGGAAATGTGCTTAATAGCACCGGATTGTCGAATGGAAGGGAGATTGATATTGAATCAATAAGATAAATATATTTAAGATGATAAAGAATAATGAAGATTAATTATTTCTTCATTGTTGACGATTAAGATAAAATAAAGTATTTTTATAGATAAAGTTATGTGATCTGATCGAGGTGGTCAGACAACATAACTGTGCATTTCAACATCGCACAGACATGATTTAATAATTAATCTAACACCCCTCCTTGCTAATGACATCATCAAATGTAAACCCTAAAATTCTAAAGACGACAATCAAGGCTATTCCCATACTTACTGAGGAAAATTCCTCCAGCTGGAGAACTCAAATTACGGCCTTATTTAAATTAGGAGGTGTAAAGGACCAAATGATTTCCAGCAATCCTGCTCTTGAGGATGATGACAACACTATTCTGTGTGCAATAATAATTTCAAAGCTATCTCGAGTAAACCACAGTAACATAGTTGATGCAACTAACAAGGACAACACCCAGTTACTGTGGAAGGTGTTAGAAAAGATAAGGCTTCACCAGGACTCGAACCTGGGTAAGGGCTACTCTAGGTTCCTGCTTGACCGCTAAGCTACAAAGCCATGAGCGAGCAGATTCAAATCTGACACGCCCCCGGAATCTGGTAGCTCTTTGGCCTCAGAATTCCGCTGGTGAGCTCACTATCTGGAGATAAGAAGAGGCCCCGTAGAGCGCTTCGACTGTTAATCTGTTAGAAAAGATAAGGTTTCACCAGGACTCGAACCTGGGTAAGGGCTACTCTAGGTGCCTGCTTGACCGCTAAGCTACAAAGCCATGAGCGAGCAGATTCAAATCTGACAGAAGGAAATTTTAAAAAGATTCATTTCATCTGAACCATCCAATCAAGCTCGTGTTTACAATCAATTCGCAAGCATTACTTTTGATTCCAGTAACATCAAAAAATTCATTACAGAAGTTAGAAGTATCCTAGATAAAATGGAATATGTCGGTATCTCTCTTCCCAAAGAGATAATCACATATGAGCTGCTAATTCGCTGTTTACCTAGAAATCTAGACAAAATTAAACAAGGAATCACTCACTCAAAATAAGGAGAAGATATTACTCCGAAAGCCTTGTTGGATCATCTTGAGATTCATCTAAATGAGATTAAAATAGCTTCTGCGAGAAAGAACAATCTTACTGGGACAACTATGTTCACCAAGGAAGATTCTTGCTGCATTACAGGACAACATAATCCATATAATACAACTCATACATGAGAGAATTGTTGGAAACTATATCCTGAAAAGAAGAAAGCCTTCCTTAAGAATAATCAGGAATCGCAAGTTAGCAGTCTCTCTACTTTTTCATCAAATCAACCTTCTGTCTTTGTCTTGGATTCTGGGTCTTCATCCCTCATAGTCTCTGATAAGGAACCTTTTATCACTTTAGACAAAACAAAAACCGGAATGATAAATACAAGCTGCGGAGCCAAAACCTTGAGCATTGAAGGAAAAGGCTCAATTATTCTAAACTACAATAATCACTTGGTAACTTTTCACATTGTCCTTTTTGTTCCTAGAATCTCTGTGAACTTGTTATCACTTTGTCACTTTTTGCTAGAGAAATGCAAGATTGAATTCAACTTAAATAACTTTATCGTTTTCAAAAACGACAAAATTTTTCTTGAGGGTCACTATCACAATAATCTTCCGATTATTAAACTTGAAAAAATTAACTCTCAGTGTTACTTAAGTCAAGCTGAACTTTTACACAAGTCCATAGGGCACATCAGCTATAGAAGAATAAGAAATAAGCTAGGTATTCCGCTAAAGGCACTGGAAATTTGCAAGTCCTGTGCTAGAGTAAAAATTACTAAATCTTCATTCAAGCATTGCTCATCCTCTGCTTCTAAACTCTTCGAAGAATTACATTTAGATCATATCGGACCCATTGGACCTATGTATAGGAAGCATCATAAGTATATTCTGGCCATAGTTGATGCCTTTACTAGATATTGTGCCGCTATTCCCTTATCCTCTAAGCCAGAAACTTTCACTGCTCTTGCTCATGTTATCGATCTTGAAGCCAAACGTTTCGGCTATTATCCCTCTATTCTTCATTCTGATTGAGGCTCAGAATTTATCAATTCTGCTCTTGATACTTATTTCCTAACTCATGCTATACGCCAGCAATTTTCGGATGCTTACACGCCGCAACAAAATGGTCTCGCGGAAAGATTTAATTGAACCATTTTGGAGTCTTTGCGCACTATTATTCTGGATTCGGGTGTTCCAAAGAATTGGCGGAATGAAATGCTTAATACCACTGTTCTCAACCTAAATCAAATTCCAACTCATAAAAGCAAAAAATCTCCTTACGAACTTTTTAAAGGAAAGCCCATTCCCTTGGAATATTTTCACCCAATTATTGGCAATCCTGTCGTTGTTCTGTCAGATGACAAAAAAATCTAAGCTTGAACCTTGGGTTGATGTTGGGAAGCTTATTGGATTCAAAACTGAACTTAAATCATACAAGATCCTTCTTGATGATGGAAGATTAGAAGATTCAAAAAACGTAACCTTTTTAGAATATACCTCAGACCCCATCTCTCTAATTGAAGACAAAGAATTAATCATTGAAGAGAAAGGTGAAAGAAATCAGAACATCAATCCAGCTAATACCAAAGAAAAAGATGGCGAAGACATTCAATTAAAGAAGAAGAAGACCAAGGCAAAGATGAATCCGACAATTTTGAATCTGCAGATGACCAATCCAATCTGGAAGACTGGGACTCACCTGACGCGCTAAATCAAGAACCAGAAGAGTCCGCGGGCCAAACTCTTCGTGACCCTACTCTTCAGGTAAAACCAATAAAGTACTCATGCTTGACTGAAGATCCAAAAACATTCAAGGCTGCTTTGAATGGTTCCAATTCTTCTGGATGGAAAGATGCTGTTGACAAGGAACTTGAAAACATTGAATCACATGGAGTTTGGCAAGATTTTGACAAAACTCCAGCAAAGGCCCTCAAGACCACATGGGTATTCACAACCAAGCCAGCTACAAATTCTTCTCCAGAAAAGCTTAAGGCAAGACTATGCATACAGGGGTTTCTCCAAACTCATGGCAAAGATTTTTTTGAAACATTCGCTCCAACCGGTAAATTTCCTTCGCTCCTGACACTTCTAGTTCTTGCTATCAATCTCAAACTCTCCATCAAGAAATTTGATGTGAAGAGTGCTTTTCTCTTCGCTCCACTGGACGAAGAAATCTAATCGAACACCTGAAGGCTCGAACACAAAATCTGAGTTCTTAAAATTGAAAACATCATTGTATGGTCTCCGACAAGCACCCCGGAATCGGTATGACACCTTAACCGCTTGGTTTGAAGAGATCAATTATCTTCCCTCAGACTCAGATGCATGCCTATTCATACATAAGAACAGGAAGTCATTTGTATTTTTTCACGTCAACGACATGATCATTGTTGGTGAAACTGAAACGTTCAAAAATCTCTTCCCAACAAGATTTCCTCATTCTACAGCTCACTCGCCCAATACCTTGCTGGGAATGAAGTTAAATATCAGCTCCAATTTCATTGAATTGACTCAAGGTGCCCTGATTGAGAAGGTTCTTGAACTTCTAGAAATTTCGGAGTGCAGAGCAGTAAAGACGCCATTGACACCTGCTGTTCAGCTCCACTCTGCATCAGACAAAGACCACACTGATTTCTTAAAATTAAATATCAACTACAGGTCCTACACCGGCATACTAAATTACCTCGCATGTAGGACCAGACCTGACCTAGCTTCCGCAGTATCGATACTGTCCAGATTCAATCAGAAACCCGGACTGAGTCACTGGCAAGAAGTCCTGCACTGCTGGAAGTACCTGAAGGGTAATAAAGAACTCGGGCTCGTTCTGAAGCCAGAAAGAACCTCTTCAAGCAATCAAGTAATATCTTTCACAGATGACACTTGGGCAGAAGATCAAGAAACAAGACTATCTCAAAGCGGATCACTAGTGCTCTGGAAATCCTGTCCCATACTGTGGAACAGTAAAAAACAGAGAGATATCACTATGTCCTCCACCGAATCAGAGATGAATGCGCTCTCAGATGGCGAACAGGAGAGTCAATGGCTCTCATTTCTAATTGAGGAACTTTGGCAGATCAAGCTGTCTCCAACGGTGTTTCACATTGATAATAAAGGTCTTCTAGAGAAGGTCAAGCATTTCGGCTCAAATTCAAAAACAAAACATCTCGACATAAAAATAACAAGTCTATGAGAAAAATTAAAGAACAAAATCATCGATGTTCAACTGATACCGTCTGAAGAAATGATAGCGGACACTCTAACCAAAGCTGCCCCTCATGCCTCTGTCATCAAACTTCAAAATAAGTGCTTATCTGTTCTTTTGTCTTCAAACAAGGAGGGCTGTTGAGTTTTCAGTGGCTTAGCTGAAATTGCCAGGAGTCTCCCTTTCAACTTTTTTCTTCCCTTCAACCGCTACACGCGTTCAGCCAGGAGATCATTTTTTTTGTTGCTCTTCTCTTTTAAAAAAATATCCTAGAAGAACAAGTCCTCAACTTCATCAAGTACCTCAGAGATTGGAGTCAAACTAGTAAAGTATAATCAACCAAAACCCTTCCAGTCAACAATCTACTCAGTCTAACTTTTGCTTTCCTTATCTCAAGATCTAGTATCCTCTCTGTTTAGAATCATTTTCATGATTCTTAATTCTAATTCATAATTAGTGATTTATCACTGCTGTTTGTTTTTCATATTTCTTTTCTTCTCTTTTTCTGTTTTCTTGTTGTTTGAAGTCAAAAGAACTAACCTTGAATCATCAATAATTTCTGTTTCCTTTCCTATTCTTTCTTCTTTCTTTTTCCTTTCTCCAGTCTGTCTAAAAAATCCTTTTTATTCAATCCTCCGCGACATTGTCCTTTTTCCTTAAAAATATCATTTAACTATTCCTGTGGTTTGTTTTCTGTTTTATCAATCACCTTCTTTCTTTTCTTTCGACATCTTATTCTTTTTTGATTTCTTATTCTTATTCATTTTATTTTTACTCCTTCAGTCTGGTTTAGTTTTCTTAATAATAATTCAGAAATTTAACATTTACCATAAGTAGGCAGAAACCAACATAACACTGGTTAAAACTGTGTCCACATGTAAATAACTGCTTGCGCACATGATGGATATGTAGATGTGTAAGGTATACTATGGACTAAGTTAGAAGTACATGCAAAATAGCGGATTTGTGCTTAGTTTAGAAGTTAAGACCATACAGTTAATGAGAAACAAGAATACTACTCCTTCAGTCTGGTTTAGTTTTCTTAATAATAATTCAGAAATTTAACATTTACCATAAGTAGGCAGAAACCAACATAACACTGGTTAAAACTGTGTCCACATGTAAATAACTGCTTGCGCACATGATGGATATGTAGATGTGTAAGGTATACTATGGACTAAGTTAGAAGTACATGCAAAATAGCGGATTTGTGCTTAGTTTAGAAGTTAAGACCATACAGTTAATGAGAAACAAGAATACTGCTAAATACAGGACATTTACATATGTCTTGTTACATTGCACTAAAAACTACACCACCAAATGTTACATATTGTGAAAATAACTACAATAGAAGCCCCATTTATGTTAAATACACTAGGGGCTTGACCAAACATGAGTTAACAAGGGAAGCACACGGTGCAAAAAGCCACAATACAGCTATAGCACAAGTTTGTGGAGTATCTGTATCATTCAAAATGATTCCAGAGCACACCAAATAATTATGAGCATATTTTCACATGGTGAACTAATCATTCTTACAGTTACAAGGTCAGAAGCGTTCTCAAACACCTAGTATAAAAGAAACAAGCTGCATTGCAATAATAGCAATACAGGTTACCCTCTAGAATTTATCCTGGCCAGACCAACAACGTCCCAAGGATACCAAATTAATCACAAGGACCTGAGAGGTTACTCAACACGGTAAAAATACCCTGTACTGGTCTGGACCCTCAAGTAATGAATAAAAAAATACAGGAACATGGCAAAAAGTGCTCAAAACGTGATAACCCCCATTCCTGCCAACTTGTGGTTATCCTGTAGGCTCCAGGGATTGGAAATATTATATAAGGAGGCCTCTCATCCGCTTTTCCAATCTTCATTGTCACTTTTACCCAGATATACATATTTACATACTTACAATAATAGTATTTAGTCACTTTTTAGCCATTAAAGTCAAGATCCCTCCCAACTGCGCCCAAGGATCCCCTTCAGAATTCCTACTAAACGTCCCTCCTCTCCAGGTAAGTCTCTGGGCTCCCAGATATAGCCCAGGAACCTCTATCTACTACCACTTTGTAGTAAAATTGGGTTAACAACCCCTAAATCATTCAGGCCCCAACAAAAGGGTTCAAACTACCCCAAGAGCGTGCTCTTGGCCCCTAATACTATCAGAGGGTTAAACAACCCCAGCTCAGCTGGCCCCTCTGTTAAAATTTATATTAAAATATCTTTCAAACCAAACCAATCTCTCAAAAATAGTTACAAAACTATTTTTGATACTTCTTGCAGCGTGTGTAGCTAAAGGGTATTCAGTCCCTGGCATCACAGCACCTGAAATGATTAAAGTAGCACTGATAGTGGCTGTGTGTGATCTCCCTGAAATATGAAAACTTATTGGCTATGGATCACACAGCACCACAAAATTCTGCTCATTCTGTTATCTTTCACGTGAGAATAATCATTGCCTCAACTTCAGCTCATGGAAGCCACAGAAAAACGAAAGCCATAATCAAGAATCAAAAGCTTGAAAAAACTTTACAACACAGGCTCAACGTAAATCCTTATTCAAAACCACTGGCGTACACTGGTCAGTCTTGAATGAATTGCCCTACTGGAATCCAATAGAGTTCACGTTAGTCGAGCCTATGTATTTACTATCTGGAATTATTGAATGGCATGCCCAAACTTTCTGGGGCTTGGATGAAACTGAACTGGAGCTTAAGAATCAACAAATCCAAGTTGATCACCCTGATACAACCCAAGAATACTTTAATGAAGACGGATACAAACAGTGGATAGAGGAGGAAAGGCATCCTCCAGAAAACCATACTTGCATAGATCTGAATTCATTACAAGAGGCACTGATGGAAATTGAAGAAGAGCTTGAGCCAGAAGCTCATCCAGAAGCCTCTGATCCATTTTTGGATGCTGATCTGTTGGTCATACGCCAAGTAATTTTACACACTGGGATTTCCTCATGGCTCAACAGACCCTCCCCAATTCTTGGCGATGCATCCACTGGAAAGGTCCAATCATCACATTTTTTACAATATTCATGACTTTTTCTATTGCTGAATTATCAAAGAGCAAGGGGAGTAAATTTATTTATTTATGTTACCATCTTGCAATGATGACTGAGTTAGCAATGGAATATGTAACCCATGATAGAATAGCACAAAAGTAAATATTCCACTTGAATTGCTACCACTCCAGCTTGGAGCAACAGTATCCTGAATTATTTCCAACACCCAATCACCACATGACTTTTCATCTTCCAAAACAACCCTCAACATTTGGACCAGAAAATTTTCTTGCATCATGGCACTTATTTCCCATTTCTATCATTTCTCACTGTTAATAATTTCCAACAAAAATATTTCAATTCTTAGATCAGTTAGATGCGACCATGTTGATGCACGCTGGAAGAGCTTCAAACTTAGGAATGATAAATTTTTACTTATTTCTAAGGAACTAAAACCAGAATTTTAACAGTAAAAAAACAAGAAAAGAAATAAGGATATTAGAAGAAGTATAGCAGGAATAAAAAAGAAATAATAAGAGAAACAAACCACTGGAAATAAGTCTAATAATGATAATTTTTTAATGACAATGGAGTTGAGGATCAAATGAGTAATTTGTAAAGCAGACTAATGAAAGAGAAGAAAATAAAAACAAGAGAAAGATTCATAAGATAAAGAGGTTAGTTCTTTTGACTTCAAACAACAAGGAAAAATAAAAGAGATGAAAAATAGAAGACAAACAGAAGTGATGGAACACTAGATTTCATAATAAAAAATGAATCCTTAAAGTGATTCTAGAAGAGAAAGCAAGGATACTAGAAACCACAGTGGGCCAGCTACGCTACTTGTAGCTGGTAGCGTAGCTTATTAAGCTACGCTACATTGGCGCTAATGTTAGCGGGCTTTTTTGTCCCGCTAACGCTACAGGCGAAAAAAAAAACCGCCAATGTAGTGGTAGCGTAGGGTTAGCGGTTGTGCCCTCACAGCCCCTAACACTACCAAATGGGTCCAATTTTAGTAGCATAGCGGTGTGGCCGCTACACTAAATGGTAGCGTAGCGGCCAGGTACGCTACCGGGTTGCTGGAGGGAGCAATTCACACCCTCCCACCGCGGCTTCACCCCGCTACACTACCGGGTAGTTTAGCGGTTTTTTTTTTGGCTACGCTACCGGTGAGTGTAGCGGCTGCCTTCATGGCGCTAACACTACACAATGAGCACGGCCGGGGTTTTCCGCTACGCTACAACTTCTTTGTAGCGGCGGAAAAACCCTGCTAACGCTACGCAAAGGTAGCATTTTTTTTTTTCGCTACGCTAACACATAGTGCTGAAAAAGCGCATTGTAGCGTAGCGGCCCACCGTTGCTAGAAAGTTGAGGTGAGAAAATATGAGAAGTCAGACTGGGCTGATTGGTGAGTGAGGAAGAGTTCAGTTTATTACTTTATTATTTTTATACTGGACTTGAAGTACTTTTAGAGACTTGACTCTTGATTTTCATGGAAGAACTGAGCAGATGAGTGGCTACTACTAGAGGATGTGTGTCAAGGATGAAAGGATAAAACAGGGTGAGGGAAGAAATTCCCTGGCATTTTGAATAAGCCATAAAAAAAAACTCAACAAGGAATCCTCTTAGGATCTTCAAATCTACCTCCATTCCCGTCACAACTTGCTCCTTTATTCAACCAAAAAAAGAAATTAAAATTTTTGTTAGGTGAGATGAGCTGCCATGACTTGGATACTTCTCTAGAGCTTGTCTATGATAAAATAAATAAATTTTAGCATGATTACCATGTCCCTGGCCACTTGTACCCACACATTCTAGAGTTGCTTCAAGCCAAAAATGTTGACAGTCAACTTCACTATGTTAAAAAGCAGAAAGGGGGTTTCATCTGGAAAGAAGTTCCTGTTCCGGGTATTGCAAAAATAATCCACTAATATAAGCATATGGGTCTGACATATACTGATCAGCATGCTAAGGGTAGTAGCACAATTGAATATGAGCTCAATTCAAACAATAATACCAAGAAATTATTTGGTAAGATTTTTGTATGATTCAAATGGCTCTTTACAAGCCAACCAGCAAAACTGAAAGGAAACACAAGCTTCAAACATTTATCTGCGTTCAAAGATTCAAAAGCCTATCTCCACTTGACCAAAAGTAGAACCCTTACCCCAAGTTATGTCCCAATCTTGAAATTCATACTCTTTATGCTCCACCTCTTCTCTCTCAACAAGATAAAATTTGTTTCTGTGACTTAATAACCCCAAAGAGTCTTGTATATCATGCTTCAACTCACCATCACAATTCATCTAAATTTGGAACTGAACATGACCTCCTTGCTGTAAAGCCCTTGGGACGCAGACACTCCGGCAAATTTAAATAGTGCATTGGATTTTTGTTAAAAATTTAACATAATCTTTATAATTTCTCTTCAATCATGTATTTTTTTATTTCAATATTTTTGATTATTACATCTTTCTTTTGCTTTCATCCTTCTCAATTTTATCATTCTGTCTTTTAGTTTTAGTTATTCATTTCATAATTACAACTTGAGTTAACTAGTCCTCTTTATTCATAACATTGTTATTGGTATTGAGATGAATTTTATTGTCACTTTAGTCTAAATACATGTTAGTTGTTTATTCTGATTTTATATAGTCACTTTACTCTGGATACATTATATTTATTCAGTGTAATTTTATTGAGTCGACTTAGTCTGAATACTTGCTAGCTGTTTAGTTTATTTTTATTATCACTTTAGTCTGAATACTTGGAAGCTGTTTAGTCTAATTTTATTATCACTTTAGGCTGAATATACTTGGTAGCTGTTTAGTCAAATTTTATTATCACTTTAGTCTGAATACAGGGTAGTTATTCAGGTTAATTTTATTAAGTATACATATTCTCAATACTCGTAGTTGTTCAGTCTGATCTTATTTTAGTCCTGAGTCCATCATTTCTTTATTATTATTTTTAGTATTATTTTTGTAGACATGTCACCTCTATGTGACATGTGACTTTTCTTTTTCTCATTCTCTCCCAACTTGAAATTAAAAGTATTGAGTTTGAGTCTGTTAAGACCATCAACTGTCTGGTCTTAAGTGCCCTTACTCCTTGGTCAAAAATCTTATTTGCTCTCTTAAAAATCTCTAATATTAAAGGTGTAAATCTGATGAAAACATAAAATCTCAGTGTTGGTAACTTGTGAAATCAAGTTGTAGTTGCTAATTGATTAACTCAAGTACTTATGTTGAAATTTCCCTCTTTTTTCTTATGCCTCTTTCATTAAAAATCAAAACTATGCTATGAATAAAATTCCCTTTATTTTGTTTTTATTTTATGGGGCCTGCTAAAACCACGCCCCTGATTTACTAAAACGACACCCTGGCCGTCGGTAAGACTGCCAAGGGTGTCGTTTTAGTAAACTTTGACTCCGGGGGGGGGGGGGGGGGTTTAGAAAAAAATGAAAAAAAAAAATGGTAAAAAAAAAAAGGAAAAGAAGGTAAAACAAGATTAGAAAAAAACAGAGAAAATAAAAGATGAGAAAGGATGAGAAAAGAAGAGATAATAGAATAAAAGAAAAAAAGCAGAAAAAAAGAAAGAAACTAAATGAGGAAAAAAAAAATAAGAGAAAAAAGAATAAAAGAATAAAAGAGCAAACAAAAGAAAGAAGAGAAAAAAGAAGAAGAAAAAAAAAAAGAGAGAAAAAAAGAAGAAAAAAAAAGAAAAAAGAAGAAGAAAGAGGAAAAAAGAGAAAGAAGAAAAAGAAGAACAAAAAGAAGAAGATTAAGAAGAAAGAAAAAGAAGAAAGAAAAAGAAAGAAAAAGAAGAAGAAAGAAAGAAAAAAAAAAAAAGAAGAAAAAAAAGAAGAAAAAAAAGAAGAAAAACAGAACAAGGAAAGGAAGAAAGAAAAGAATAAGAAAAGAAAAATGAGAAAAAGAAGAAAGAAGAAAAAAAGAAGAAAAAAAGCAGAAATCCTTTCTTTAAAAAGAAGAAAAAAAGAAGAAAAAAAGAAGAAAAAAAGAAAAAAGAAAAAAGAAAAAAAGAAGAAAAAAAGAAGAAAAAAAGAAAAAAGAAAAAAGAAAAAAAGAAGAAAAAAAGAAGAAAAAAAGAAAAAAGAAAAAAGAAAAAAAGAAGAAAAAAAGAAGAAAAAAAGAAAAAAGAAAAAAGAAAAAAAGAAGAAAAAAAGAAGAAAAAAAGAAAAAAGAAAAAAGAAATCAAGAAACAAGAGTAAAAAAAATGCAAAAAACAAATGAGAAGAAAAGAAGAAAAGATTCATGATTTCTTCCTTTTTTTATCCTTTTTTTCCTTCTCTCTTTCTGTCTCCCTTTTTTTTCCCTTTTTTTCTCTTTTTTTACACTCTTTTTTTTGTATTTTTTTTACTCTTGTTTCTTTCTATTTGAATCATCTTTTCATTCTCTCTTTTTTCTTTTTTATCATTTACTTTTATTTATATTTCTTTATATTCCTTCTTCTTTTTCTTTCTTTTTCCTTTTTTTTCCTTTTTTTTCTTTTTTTTTCTTTTTTTTTCTTTTTTTTTCTTTTTTTTTCTTTTTTTTTACACTCTTTTTTTTGTATTTTTTTTACTCTTGTTTCTTTCTATTTGAATCATCTTTTTATTCTCTCTTTTTTCTTTTTTATCATTTACTTTTATTTATATTTCTTTAGATTCCTTCTTCTTTTTCTTTTTTTTTCTTTTTTTTTCTTTTTTTTTCTTTTTTTTTCTTTTTTTTTCTTTTTTTTTCTTT
>JNCO01005298.1:0-14245 GCA_000785685.1 Uromyces viciae-fabae
CTCAACCAGTTTTGAATTCAATCTCTCAGATTTATGAAGATACCAACAACGCGGACTCTCAAGAAACTAACTGGAATGACGTTAATGACTCTCAACTCTCTACTTATCATAAAAAAACGACTTGTCGATGGTCTGATGCAAACGATGCCACTCTTGTGCATGTACTGATTGATGAGAAGGCACTCCATCCCGGAACCACAAATGGTTTCAAAACTACCTCGTGGAATCAAGTGGTTGCAGCTTTAGAAGGATCAGAGCTGGACAACGGTTCCAAATTCAAGGATTTGGCTGCCTGCAAGAGTCGATGGTTTGCGGTTAGTTCTTTAAAGTTGATTTAATGATGATACAGTTAAATAAAAATGTATATCAGCTTTAAAACTGTCATGAATATGTCTGGAGCGGGTTGGGATGAAGCAACCAAGATGGTCACACTCCCACAAAGTTCTTGGGCCGACCTTGCATCAAATACGAGTACAATTGGACGCAAACTTTCTCGTTGGCAACACCGACCATTTCCTCTTTATCATGAGCTGGCAGGTTTGATTGAGGGTAATGTGGCAACAGGTGAATTGATGGAGGATACTGCGGACGGAGGACCTGATGATATTAGAGAGTATGGGGACAATTTCGGGCAAGATGTGGGACAAGGATCACAGCTGGGATTGGATTGCTTACCGGATGTTTTGAATGAAACTCCCCTTCATACTCCCACTGCACCGGCTTATATCAAGCGAAAACGAGGCTCCGCAATCACTCCAGATCTCATGTTATCAGAGTTCAAATCAATGAGCTCTGCATTATGTGAATCAATGCGGGCACCTCTTGCTCCTTTGGTTTTCTCTCAGTCGGCTCCTCCACCTTCAGTACACATGCGTGTGATTACTCTTGTCCAGAAGGAACAAGGATTGGATCCAAATCAAATCTTTCAAGCTATTGACTTCCTTGGTATCAAACACAATGCGGAGATTGATGTCTCATTATCAGATATTTTACGACCAACATGGCTTAGGATGAAGTTGGGCTGGTAGATGGGCTTTTCTATTTTTTTTGTTTTTTTTTATTCATTGATTTTATTACATGAACAACAAACACAAATATATTCAAATTAGCAAAAAGAAAAACATATAAAAACAATAAGTTTAAAAAAAACTGAACAATAAGATTAAAAAAAACTGTTGTATAAGAGAACAACTCTCTCCTTGTATTAGTAGATCAATATGTCATTGGCTTTTTATTCCTTATCCTGCTACTGCTATTATTTGTCATTGACTCACTTGAAATTCAAAAATGCATTAATTGATTGCTCAATTTAAGATGAAAAGGAAAATTGCTCGCTCAAGTTAAGTTATAAATGAAATGCTCGCTCAAGTGGATAAAGAAACAGTTTTGGTTTCTCAATTGTAACTGATTTAATGTAAGTTTATTGCATCATTTCTGATTTAATAACAATGAATACCAAATAATAATAATAAAATAGAGGTAAATGTCTACATAGATTGACCATGGTGTTGCCGATGGCGAAGAATCCTTTTGTAATCATCCCACATTTCCAAAGCTATTTCGTCTCTTTTTGCTGATGCCCGCATGGATTCATTTCTGGTAATACCTGAAGAGTGTAATACTCCATAATCTACTGTATTTGGCTGGTGTTCGTCTTGATCATGAGTTGTATGAGATGCATAGTTGTTGGTGATTTCGTCTAATGGGTCATTCATCCGAATAAAGTTATGAAGAAATGCCATTACAATCACCGTAACTGCCATGACAATCACTGCCTTGACCTGTTCCTTGGTGACATACCTACAGCCCATTGAGATGACATGAAATCTACTTTTGATTACCCCAAAGATCCTCTCTATAACTTTACGGGCACTGGAATGCCTCAAGTTGAACAGTTCTTGATGTGTCTGTGGCCTAAAAATATGAATATAAGTTTAATGTATATTAAGTTAGTAAAATATGAGACAATGGAAAGAAATAAACCACTTTGTACCACCAGCCACATTCCAATCTTTTAGATGGTATTTTGTTGCTCGGTACGGTATTAAACAACTATCTCTAAGTGGGAAGCCGGCGTCTCCCAAAAGCCATTTACCTTCCTGCACTCGTAGTGATTTGGATCGAGCGGCATCCCAAATACGTCCATCATGAGCACTGCCCTCCCAACCAGGCATGACAAAAGTCAATTCCATATTAAAATTACATACCGCTGTAACATTCTGTGATGCATAGCCTTTTCGGTTGATGAATCGGGTTTGATCGTTTACATAGACTGGGATATGACTCCCGTCAACGGCACCAATACAACTATCAAAGTAAGGGCTGAATTTGCTATTGGATTTTATTTTGGGAGGGGTATCAGCATTATCTTCAGGTAAGTGGATGAACCTTTGAACAAGTCGGTGGTTGGAGGCTATATCTTTGATCAATTGGTTGATTGTGATGGAAATTGTGGAGGCCGATTGTTGGAATCGTTCCTGGAGCTTTCGATTTGAGAGGCCAGTGATGAGCATTTACAGCAAGATACCTAGTTTTTCTGTTGCCATAACGTATTTGGAGTCATATAGCACTCCAAAATCTTCAAGTAAATCCTTGAGCTTCATAAACGTAGCAGGTGACATTCCCATGTTATCATAGAAAGGCAATTGATTTTCATTTTGAATGAGTTCCTCCATCCACATTGTTCCCGTGAGTATTGAGACATTCTTGCGCATTGGCTTTCTCTTGGTCAAGTTAGAGTAGAGAATTGAACCAATAATAATGAGTCTGGATTTCTGCCATGCCAGCATCGTTCTTTGTCGGCGGGCCAATGTTTGATGCACGTGTATAAAATTTTACTGCAAGTCCTCATTGGACCAGGACTCCATCATGAAAAAACTAGTGGAAATAAAACAGATGTTAGTCAATGAAATGAAAAAAGAAATGGAAATGAAGAGAAAAAATCTGACTAACGGGTGTTTCCTACTTTACCGGTGCTGATGGCCAGATATAATGGTGATGGCAGCCAAACACTTTTGGACCCAGTATGTCTATCTGGTATCACAGACTTGAGATATTGTGTCAAGTTTGGCTTTCAGGGGCCATCTTCACAAGATATTTCACAAAAAATATCTGCCCATGGGCAGATATTTTTTGTGAAATACTCAATCTCAAATCCTTGTGCGGCCAAACAGGCCCTAAGAGCATCCGCATTTGTGCGGCTAAATTGTCCGGTCAAGTTGACCACCGGTTAAAAAGTGCCTGTTCCGCATTGGCATCGGCTACCGAGGAAAATAAACTTTAGCCGGTGTTAGTGGATTTTTCCACATTGGTAGACTGCACCTCTTGCGCAAAAACCACCCCCGACCATGTCCTCCCCACCAATATCGACCAACCCCATCTTCTGATGGTTTGAAGATGAGGAAGAAGAACTTAATTTGGAGGAGTTCTTCTCTGAGGACTCTGAAATGGATGAAAAAAAAAATATGCCTGGACAAAGCAAGAATCACAATTGTGCCAAAGGAGAGAAAAGCTTGTTTATCGATTACTTTCATGAAAATCCTACCTACAATGCGATCAACTTTCAAAGGATATTTTGCATTACTCCAACACTCTTCCAAAGAATTTGTCAGGATCTGATGGAATATGATAAATACTTCCGGCAAAAAGCAGTTTGTTTTCTTTTTCCTCATTTTTTTTTTCTTCTCATTTTTTTTTCTTCTCATTTTTTTTTCTTCCCATTTTTTTTTCTTATTTTTTTTTTCTTCTCAATATTTTGTTTCTCAACATGTTGGTCCTGAATGTTTTTTTTTCTGATTATTCTTTTCTTACTCTTTCCTCATTTTTCTCAATCAATCAATCAAATCATATCAAATTCATGAAAATCATTTCATCCATGCAAAATCATAAAAATCATTTCATCAATGCAAAACCTTGAAAATCAATTCATCAATGATTGCACAAACTTTTCTTAGGATGCTTGTGGTGTTTTAGGACTGAGCCCACAGCAGAAAATTACTTCAGCCTTGCGACAATTAGCGTATGGGGTTGGCTCTGATGCAACTGATGAATATTCAAGACTTGCAGAAACAAAAGCTCGTGATGCATTAAAAAATTTTGCTGAGGATATTGTAAATTTATATAAAGATTAATACTTAAGGCCACCAAATGCAATTGAATTAAAAGAAATCCTTGAATCAAATGCTGAATGTGGCTTCCCTGGTTGCATTGGGAGTTTAGATTGTACTCACTGGTCCTGGAAGAACTGTCCCAAAGCACTTGCTGGTCAATTCAAGGGAAAAGAAAAATATCCGACAGTTGTTCTTGAGGCAGTTGCTACTTATGATTTAAAATTCTGGCATGCTTTCTTTGGGACTCCTGGCTCTTTGAATGATCTTAATGTATTAGATGAATCAGACTTATGTGATAAAACACTCCATAAACTAGGTCCTCAAGTTAGCTTCAAGATTAACCAAAAAACTTTTAATTAAACATACTATCTTGCTGATGGAATGTACCCCAATTAGCCAAGTTTTATCAAATCAAAAACAAAAACTTGCTGGGCAATTCAAGGGAAAAGAAAAATATCCAGCAGTTGTTCTTGAGGCAGCTGCTACTTATGATTTAAAATTCTGGCATGCTTTCTTTGGGACTCCTGGCTCTTTGAATGATCTTAATGTATTAGATGAATCAGACTTATGTGATAAAACACTCCATAAACTAGGTCCTCAAGTTAGCTTCAAGATTAACCAAAAAACTTTTAATTAAACATACTATCTTGCTGATGGAATGTACCCCAATTAGCCAAGTTTTATCAAATCAAAAACAAACAATCAAGATTTGGCTTCAAAAAGATTCACAAAGGCTCAAGAAACTGCCAGGAAGGATATAGGAAGAGCGTTTAGAGTGCTCAAACGCCGCTTTCAAATAATAGACAGGCCAGCTCAAAGTTGGAGTCAGAAGAATATGGAAAAAATTATTTTTTGCTGTATAATTTTGCACAATATGCTTAAAGATGAAAACAAAGAAGTGTCTGAATTTAATGAGGATAGCTCAAACCTTTAATTTGATACAAAAGTTATTGAACCACTCCCAAATCAGAAACAATTAACTAACAATGAGATTAGATTTAGAACTATGGATATGCAATCAGAATTAGTCCACCGTCAACTACTAAAAGATCTTTTTGAATTGCATTGGAAAAATCAAGGCAATACTGTGGATTGATATTTATTTTAGTGTTTTTTGTCATTTTGAATTGCATTGGAAAAATCAAGGCAATACTGTGGATTGATATTTATTTTAGTGTTTTTTGTCATATCTCAAAAACTTTTTGTTCTGTTTGATTTGTTTGCAAATCAAGGTGTAAACTTTTTGTTCTGTTTGTTTTGTTTGCAAATCAAGGTTTTTGGTTTAATTTGATATCTCAAAATAGGAATTCATTTTCTTCCTTTTGATATCTCAAAGCAAGTTTAGATAAAATAATTTATTTTCATTTGATATCCCCAAAATAGGATTTTATAACTTGTAATTTTACAATTAATAAAAAAAACCACAAGATTTTATAACTTATAATTTCTTGAACAAGAAAAAAAAACCACAAGAGAAAAAATATTTTAAGTGAATTGATAAATAAGCAATTGAAGAAACAAATCATCAATATTGAGTGAGAGTCATCTCAGCATCTAAATCAGGATCTATTTCAGGATCTAATTCATTTTCATGATGAAGAAGGGGATAGATGGAGCTATGGCTAGTGGTACTAGTTTCAATATCAGGAGTAATGATTTGTTGAGTTATTTATTTCATGGTTGGTTGAGTGGACTGATTAGATGGTGGATAGATATATTGAGATGGAATGTTGTTTTGGTTGGAACTATTTTGCTGATGTTGGTTTGGAATTGAGGGTGATGTATTATTTAGAGAGGCAATGAGTTCATGTCTTTCATTCTCTCTCATCTCACGTAAGATTTTTCTTTTTCTTTCATGATTAAGAAATCTCTTGCGCACTTGTCTAGATTGTTGACGTTCTGAATCATCCATGACATGTGCATGGCCTACCTTTCATTGATCATTTTTTGGTGCTCAGTTTCTGCACGTAGTTTTTGTATACGATTGGTTTCTTCTTGAAGAGAATTTGCACAGGCCATTTCAATCTGTTTCTTTTCTGCGGTAGTTGCGTGCAATTTTAGTAAGCTTAATTTTTTGTTGCTTGAGTCAATGGAAGCTTATTTTCTTTTTGAAGCTTTGATTCCCATCGGTCAAGCCTCTTCTGCGTCAAGAGAGAGGTTAATATTGGAGGTTGGTGCAGTTGAGCTTGGTTCAACGGACCCATCAGATTGAATGGTTGGGGTGGTTGCTTGATTCTGAGCTTGTTGAGAGGGTACCGGTAAAGGGAGCGTCATCCATTTTGGATGATTACGAACTATATGCCATGCTGATTTGAAGGCAAACACATTGCGTGTTTGATCGTAGTAGTGTTCCTTTGTGATCTTGATGTAATCCACGCAGCTCGCTCCTGAGGGTGGATTCCTCTCAATCCTATTGTAGATAGCTGAAAACTTAATGGTGCATTTTTGTATTCGCTCCCATCTAAAACCAAAAAAAGAAAAAAATAAGAAAAACATGAGTATATTGGACATGAAAAATTTTATAAATCAAAGGATTGATATGAAGAGAATCATAAAAAAGATCATACCGGTTTAAGAGGCTCCTTGACTCGCGATGGGATCCTGAGGTATGTTCATTAAATTTGGACGTCACGAGATCCCAAAACTTGTCCCTTTTTTGCGAGTTTGGGCGGATTGGGTTTTCCGATATTTCAATCCAGCTCCGGGCCAGTTGCTTGTCTTCCCCTGGAATGAAGTTGGATGATTGTGGCTTTGCGGTTGGCATTTGAAGTCGGATGGTGGTGGCAGTAGGTTTTCTTTTGTTTTTTTATGTGTTGGATGTGGGGTAGCTTCCCCCTTGGGTTTGTGTTGTGTTGAACTTGTGGTCAAGTTATGGATATAATTTCCAGTGATGGAAATCCATAACCGGCCGGCCAACCTCCTACAAATTTGTAGGAGGTTAGCCAATATTTAGCAATTTGTCAGTTTGACCGGTGCTTAACCGGTCCCCAGTGCGGAAACACCACTGGTCAACTTAGCCTAACTGTTCAAATGTGGATGGTCTAACTTTATCATCAATGTGTAGTTTTTGAAGATAATCCTTAGCATAGTATTAGTATAGTGTCATGTGTGGTTGTGGCACTTGATATTTTCTTCTCATGTGTAGTTGTGAGAGGTTTCTGTCATGTTTGTAATATGTCACAGTCTGTGACATATTTCTTTTCTTTATATTTTCTCAAAATTTTATGAAATAAAATACATCAAGTTTGAGCATTCAAACCAATTGACCCCAGCTTCTCTTTCAACAACCATTCTCTAAATTCTCACCAACTCTTTATCCTCAAGCCCCAGAAATTAACTTTTTCCTGTATGTATTAATTTTTTTATGGATTTTATGTTGTTTCAACACAGGCCTTTCAGGGAGGTAAATTCAAGACAACTGCAAGAATTTAAGAAAAACCATTTTAGAAAAAAAATACCCAGTCAAAACACAAGTTCATTGGTTTAAAAAACTGTACCATCCAATAATTACTTGCAGGTGTTGTCACTTTATAAAAAATCTACTTTACCTCAATGACTTCAGAAATTTGTAAGATTTTCAGCCACAAAGTGATGTTGGTTGGCACTTTGACAAGTGGTTTGATCAAATAAAATTAAGAAAAGACTACTTCAATCTTTCATGAAACATGACTTCAAATTATCTTCAATGCACCCTACTAGATTGTGTAATGAAAGACAAATAGCTTTGATAAGTCATTAAAATTATGGGTGTTGTTTGTGACACCACAGTATATATTTTTAGTTTAGTTCTGGCCAAATCTTTTGTTTGAAAAAAAATGAGATTTAAGAAATTTTGAATGCCACCCTGTGTCTCATGTTTCTATCACACAATCTAAGATAGTTGATTTATCAGTAGAAAATCTTTTTTGCCCTACTTTATTCATAAATTAAGTATTTTTATATATTTATGGGTATGAATCAAATAGGTGGGGGGTTGGGGTCAGATCTATTGGCCGCATCTTAGCTAAATTTACAAAAATATCAGTGTACAAGGTTGGAGTATGTAACAATATGTGTATCAGATTTTTTTCCCAATTTCTCTGCCTGATTCTGAAATAGAAATCTAAAATTATACCAAATAAGAAATTAAATAAAATAAAAAACAAAGCAAAACAAAACAAAAGGAAGGCAAATAGATCTAAGAAAAAAAAAGAAAATGAATGTTTTTGAAATAAAAGACCTGAAAGAAATAAAATTAGAAGAAAAAAACAACAGATGATTCATGTTTTGGATATCTCAAAACACTGAAAAAAAAAATTGCTTCACTGTCACCAGTTGACATGTGGAAACCAATAAAATTTACAAAGGTGAAGATCTATTTATTTTAGTTAAAGTTTTAATAAAATGAAAAAAAAATAATAAAAACATTTTATAATAAAAATAAAAGAGATATCTTTACCTGAAGGCAAAGCTTGATAGTTTTTAATATTTGATATAATGTATAAAAATAAAATAAAAATAAAAATATAAAAAGACAATGATAATAATAAAAATATAATATAAATTAATTTAGAATATTTTTTTTGTTTTGTTTTGATAATAATAATAATTTAAGATGATGATAAAGGATATTTGAGCAAAATTTTTGTTCTTGGATAATATTTTTGATTAAGATCTTGTTGACCATATATATTTTAATTTGATTAATTTTAATTACTTTTGAATAATAAAAATAAAAATAACAATCGTGACATCATTTTTATTTATAGTTTACCATTGTTAATAGTTTTAATATTTTTAATTTCTTTTTAATAATAAAAATAAAAGGTAAATTAATTAATTAATTTTCATCTTTAATATAATTGTTTTACTATCATCATGAATAAATTTGTATTTTGTTCATGGTAAAATAATTTTAATCAAATCACATCATGGAGATAATTGACAAATCTTATTTAATTTATCCTTATCTGCAATGGTAAAATAGAATCTTCTTATCATTTTAATTCTTTAAGGGGATTAATATTTGCACCACCCAAACCTGGTCGGGCACCGCCTTTTGGACCACCAAGGGACGTCACATTTTTTTTTTTTTAAAATATTTTTTAAAAATACTTTGAGACACCCCAAAATTACCAAACTTTTTTGGCAGCCTCCTGAGCACCCATGCTACACTTTCTGAGCTTTTTAGCTCAAAAAAAATGCAAGTACTCCTTAATTAAGGAGTACACAAAATCAAACAAAAAATATAAAAAAATACTTAACGCGGGAAATTCGGTCCAAAAATTTTATCACAGGTATCTCAACCCTATTGGAATGTGGTATAAAAATTTTTTCAACGGGGAAGCAAAAAAAGTTGCTTTTACGTTTCCTTTTGCAAAAAAAGGTGCATGTACAAAAATTTTGTGTGCCCAGGGGGCTTGATCAACATGTTTGGCCGGGTTTCGGAAATTGGCACAAAGCCAATTTCTGCTTGGTCCAGCCCAAGCTCTTGGCCAACAAGCAATCACCAGCCACACCAATAAGCAATCACCAACTACACCAATCAATACCTAATGTAAGTGGGGTTTTTTTTTTCCTGCTCCTTATTTCTTTTTACTTATTGTTTATTGAAAAATTTGCTTCTAGACTTGACAACCCACTGTAATGGGATCACTGGAACCTGCTGTAATGGAATCATTGGAGCTGGAACTTGAAGCAAACAAGGCCCAATCTTGTGAATTGCTACAAGAGTTTTGTGATTCAAACCAGAAGACAGCCCAACAAGAGTCAATTATCACGTCTAAAGAAAATTTAGAGAAAGAAAAGAACTCATGAGAATGATTGCCTTGTACACAAACAGCGCAAACCTAACTCAATAATCAAGCCTGAAGTTCAAGATTTGATTGGTGAGAATGTAATCCAGAATGGAATGTTGGTCACTGAGGCAATCAAAACCTTCAAGGTTTCTCAACGTCAGATTCAAGGGATCAAATCAGAAGATCCCAGCACCATCAAAATCAATAAAAAGCGACCAGGAAAGTTTACCAAAGAGATCAAGACATCCATCTTGATGCAGCTTGATGAAAAGTCAACAACAACCCTTGTCGAGTTGGCCAGTTTTGTTAAGGAAAACTTTGATGTGAAATTTTCAACACAGGCTATTAGTAACCTGCTCCATGATATGAATATATCATGGAACAGGTTACCAACATACCTTCTTTGTGGAACAAGCCCGATGTAATTGAACAACAAGCCAAATTTGTTAACAGAAGAGGTCTGGACCTTGGCCGTACACTTGTTTTTGTGGATGAAGCAGGATTCAATCTGCATTCAGGTCGTGGTTTTGGATATTCTCCTCATGGTATGTATATTATGTTCATTCTTTTTCTCTTTTTCTCTTCTTGTTTTTTTTTAATTGATTGATAGGTCAAACAGTGGTCTTGAGCCTGGTTCCTAAGGCCAAGCAGGTGACTCTTATAGGGGCCTTGTCATCTGAAGGATTTTTCTATCATGAAATCCTCAGCACCGATGGAACTAAGGCCAAAGGAATAGGAGCAGACAAGTTTTGCCTATTCCTAGGTAGCCTTGGTGCACGACTATCCAGAGAATCAGTCATTATCATGGATAATGCACCAATTCACCGAGGAGATCTATTCAAGGAGGTTTGTGAATCAATCAAGACCTCCAAATCAATCTCCATTGAATTCCTTCCGCCATACTCTCCATTCCTCAATCCAATTGAATATAGCTTTCATTCAATCAAGGCTTTTTTTTGTTAAAAATAACCTCCAAATTGAGCGGCACTAGTGGAAGAAATCAAGTAGGGGATCAATGAAGCAATCACCCTGGACAAGTCTTGTCATTTTTTTGAACATTGCCAACAACTCTACTGTCTGGGTGCCACCTTCCAAGAGATAACTGGCCCAATTTTGGGCAATACTTAAACTTTGCCTTATATTTGTTCATATGCTGTACTTTTATCCTTTTCATCTCATTTTCATTCAATCCAAAAGAAAAAGAAAATAACTCAAAAAACAAAAAGAAAAGAGAAAAACAAAAAAATATGTTGTACATAGATCATAAGTTTAATAGCTCAGAAATGAATCAGTTGATACCCCCCAAAACAACAGAAAAATTTTGCAAGGCCTTTCTCGGACTTCAACAATCAAAGAATCCAGTCTACTGACCAAGTTTGGCAGGCATGGCATTCTTGCTTGGCCATTGGCCAAGCAGCACTTTGGCTTGAACCACCCCAACTTGGCTGTATGCCAAGCGGGGCTTTGGTATGTGCCATGCAAGCTTGGCCATAGGCCAAGCTTGCTTTAGCATTGGCCCAGCGCGCTTGCACTGTTTTTTTCTTAAGTTGTTTGGTTGCCCAAAAGAGATTGAAGTCTCCAACACAATTTTCGTGTGATTTTTTCTCTGAGTGACTTGACCTTTTGTTCTACTACTAGTGGCGGATTTAGTCTTTGACTTAGTCTGATGGGTTCTCTTGGATTTGGCATGGGAAGAATTGGACCTGTTAGATGGGGATGATCAAAGATGTTTTCTTTTTGTTGGAATAGATTTGCTGCCAGCCAAAGAAGATTCAATGTGCTGGCAAAAGTTAAAGTGGCCTGATTATGTTGTGAGAAAAAGGCCTTGATCTTCCTGGTTGAGAAGGATTGAGGGATCTCCAAGAGTCAGATGATGGTGTGATCATGCTTCCCCTTTGTCTTTGGGGAGTGGTTTCTTTCGATTGGCGGAGGGATGTGTACATTTTTCATGCGTCTGTGCCACTGGCACTGCCTTGTTCAAGCTCTGAGTACATATCAATCAGATAATTGATGTGCCTAGAATTTAAAATAATGAATAAAAAAAGATTTTCAGTTTGATAAAACCAAAAAAAAAAAATCAGTTGAACAGTCAAAGAAAGGGGAAAGAAAAATTTTACTGATGAGCTTATGGATTTTAGTCAACTGGTACTAACCTAGGCCTTGGGAAATATGGAGGAGGACTGGTCTTGGACAATATCAAGGGAATACCTCTGGTTTGGTATAACTTCCCATTACTGCGCAGTTTTTGAGGGGTAGTTATGTTATCACCAGGCCACCCCCCCCCCCCCCCCCCCCCCCCCCCCCCCCCCCCACCCCCCCCCGTAACATAACAGAAACGGTCTTCTGGTAACGGGGGAAAGATTACACTACTCATAGTGGGCAAAGTAACATATTGTAACATAATGGTCCATTGTTGAGGGAAGTTTTCTATTCTAAATTTTACTTTTATCAATTTGCTTCACAAATTTCACACCAGATTTATTAGGGGAGACTTAAAATCATGAAAAATTCAAAGGGCCTGTGATGGAGGTTTCCATAAATGTTTTAGTCATTGGCAACATGTTGGGCTTAGATATAAAAATCACAAGGAATATAAAACTTCTGGTACTATTCCTGTCCTGATAAGTTTAACTTAGTCTCTATACTAGGCCAGGACAGCCCAAAATCTCTATACTTGGCTAAGATAACCCAAATAGTAAGCTCAAAGATCCTATTTTTCATGTATAGTGTCATTTCTGCTGTACTAATGTAGGATTTACCTAATTACTAAGTGTTAGTGGGGTAAGAATGTAAACCAATGTGCACTCAAAGTGACAGTGATACTTCAATATAATATTGAAGTTAGGGAGAGGATTTGGCTCATTGGCCACTGGAATATTCTGTAGTTCTCCTTCTAACAACTGTTGAAATTATGAGCAAGAAAATTTATAATAATATTTCTGTTCTTTTTAATTTTAATTTTTAAAGACAAGAAGGTGGAGAGTTTTTAGGAAAAGGGGATCAAGTGATGCTCACTAGGAATGACTCAGGAAAGAACAGGGATAAAGTTTATGATGAGTCAATGATTTTTATTTCAATGGAAAACTCAGCAATATTCATAGAAAAGAAAAAAAAAGGAAACCCTTGCTATTTGCCAAGGGGCCTAAAGTGGTAAAATGGCTCCAACAATGAGAGAGAGCCCAGAAAGATCCAGAGGGGGCCTCAGAGCTGACATAAAATAATGAGTAAGAAAAGAACAGAGGATAGAAAAAAATAAAAGACAAATTTTAGACTTATAGTAATGAACTAAAAATGATCAGATATTTTTTAACAACACAGAATATGAGGTTGTTAAGCTCACAGAAAAAATTATTGAGTGTAAAGGAATGACATAAAAAAGAACAAAAAGAGGAATATATATTGAGAACAAAGAGATTGAATTATTTAATCTTTTATCTAGACTGGCTTAGAGGCTTCTGATATGGATTAAAAATCATACTACTTAGACTACCCATATAACTTACTTTAGACTGACTTATATCATTTTATTCTTAAGAAATTTAATTATTTTATAAAAACTCAAGAAGTTTAAAAACAGAAGATGTTTTTGATTCATGAGGCAAAAACTCCAAATTCCAACAACAACTCTTTAAGAGTCATTTTTTAAAGTGGAGGGGAGAGTTTCCTCAGAGTTTTAAAGCAGTCCTTAGTTCAAGAATATCAAGAGAAATTTTAAGAGAATGGGTCAAGGACACTGGCAATGAATTTACTATGTTTGATTTATGTAACTGTCAATTATTTGTATGATTGTAATGTAATAATTGAGTGAGACATGATTTTGGGGTGTCAGAATGCCTCCATTTATATTCCTAAAATTATTACAGAGTGCTATGAGGGTGCAGTAAGCTTTCCAGGGGAGTTTTCACACATCTTGGGAGATGTTTCTTTCATCTATATTTTTATCACATTCATCAACCAATTGTTAAAGACATATCTCATGACCATTATTATTTTGAGTATTTCTAGTATTTTTGAAATACTGGCTAGGTAACATTGGATTCTAATTAATCCAAGACTAGTACAGTCAAACCCTTGAAACCACATACCCCTTGTTTGCAAGGGTGGGTCAGCTACACTACAGATAGTGTTAGTGTTGTGGTGTTTTGTGCTACACTAACAAGAAGTTAAAGTTAGTGCTACACTAACAAGAAGTTAAAGTTAGTGCTACACTAACAAGAAGTTACAGTTAGCGCTACACTAACAAGAAGTTACAGTTAGAGCTACACCTACACTAACAAGAAGTTCCAGTTAGAGCATCCACCACCGTTGCGGTAGTGGCTCGCTAACTTAAGAGAGATTTAGAGAGGCGCACGGACCTCA
>JNCO01005299.1:0-14241 GCA_000785685.1 Uromyces viciae-fabae
TGCAAACTTGGAAACTCGTCCCTCGGCCGGCTAAGAGAAGGATCATAAAATCCAAGTGGGTTTTTAAGGTGAAACATCGACCAGATCACACTATTCAGAAACTCAAGGCGCGACTGGTTGCTATGGGGTACTCTCAAATTGAGGGTCTCGACTACAATGAAGTGTTCTCACCTACCCTCCGGCTAGAAACACTCCGCCTCATCCTAAGTCTACTAGCCTCTCGTGGCTGGAAGGGACGCCAAGTCGACTTCAAGACTGCCTTCTTAAACGGACATCTAGATTCGCCAGTGTACATGGGGCAACCACCCGGGTTCGAAGACCCTCTTCATCCAGACTGGGTGTGCGAGGTGAATCGGTCCCTGTACGGCTTGAAGCAGTCTCCGCGACAATGGAATCTTGAACTTCATAAAGCGCTCCTCGACATTGGCTGGCAAAACTCAAAATACGACCCAACGCTCTATTTCAAAATCATATCAGGCAAGCTAGTCGGGGCACTTACATCCCATGTTGATGATCTCGCCATTGTGGGTGAACCCTTAGTAGTCGATTCAATCATCTCTTCCATTGGCAAACGCTTCAAGATCGGAGCCAATGAAGAACTAAATCATTTCCTTTCCCTGAAAATCACGCGAGATTCCGCCAACAACCATGTTTTTCTCAACCAAGCACACTACATCGTCGATCTCTGTAATCGCTTTCTCAGTGGCAGTCACACTACTGTTTCCACCCCGACCGATTCTCTCTTCAAAAACTTGGGCCGTTGGCTACCGTCTGATGCTCCTTCCCCCGGACCTTATCCCCAGTTGATGGGGTCTCTCCTCTGGGTATCCCAGTGCACGCGACCAGACGTGTCATTCGCTGTGAATCGCCTGTCGCAGCACCTCTGCGATCCGTCGTCCGCTCACTGGCACGCCGCAATCAGAATCCTTAACTACCTCGTCTCGACTAAGGACCTCAAGCTGAGGCTTGGTGGTCCTCTCACCCTTTCCGGCTACAGCGACTCGGATTGGGCAGAAGATCGGGACGATCGTCGGTCCACCTCTGCCTACACTTACCGCGTCGGCGACGGAGCAATATCCTGGAAATCCCGCAAGCAAGCTACTGTATCCCTCTCAAGCACTGAGGCGGAATACAAAGCCCTCTCTGACTCATGCAAAGAGGGCATGTGGCTCCGTCACCTGTTGACCGAACTCTGACTGCGGCCAGATACCGCAATACCTCTCCACGTCGATAACGAGGGCGCTGAAGCCCTTGCAAAGAATCCCGAACATCATGCTCAAACAAAGCACATCGACGCCCGCTACCACTTCATCCGTGAATGCCTCCAACATCAAGAAATCAGCCTTCTGCATGTCTCCACTCATGACATGCTCGCCGACATGCTGACTAAACCCTTATCACGTGTGGCTCTCGAAAAGCACCGCCTAATGTTTGGCATTGTTGAATGACACCCTCCTTCTCTTCCTTTTCTCAAAATTTTTTTTCCTTATCTTTCTTCTTCTGTTTACTTTTTTTCTTTTTCTCAATTTTTTTTTTCTTTCTCCTTCTCTTTTCACTGTCTCCTTCCTTTTCATTTTATTTTTTTTCTTTCTTTCTGTCTCTTTCTCTATCAGTTCATGTATGCAGCAAGGGGGGGTGTTGAGTTAATAACTCAGGTTTTTATTCAGTTTTGTGCTTTTTACATTTCACTTCTATTTCACTTACATGTCACACTTTGTATGTAGTATACCTGAGACAGCAGCGGTGGAAGGTTCCCTTTTCTCATCCTTCCACCAACACCAATCACTCACCTCCGCCTCGTGCTTGCTGCTCTCAGGTATGTATATCTCTCTATTTCTTCTGTTTCTTGTTGTTTCCTTTTAGATTGATTAGTTATTTTGCAATCATGATCCTTCCACCAACACCAATCACTCACCTCCGCCTTGTGCTTGCTGCTCTCAGTCCCTGTCTCACGTATCATTTGGAAGAAGTGGGAAGTTATGGATGAAAGAGGAGCTGGGGGTCTGAGAATTTATGGATAAAAATAAATTTTGCTCAACTCGATAATTTTATTAATTGAGCAGAGAAATTATTTAAATAAAGAATAAATATGTCACAAATTGTGACATATTAAAACAAATGACCAAATACCCCCCACAACTACACATGGGAGGAAAATAATAAGAACTCCCCACAACTACACATGGAAAGATTTGTATCACAACTACACATGACACAATAAAAGAAATAGTAAAGAATCCCACAACTACACATGAGAAAATTACTAATAAAATAAAAAATCCCCACAACTACACATGAAGATTATAATACTAAGTTTTAGACTAAACAGCAACTACACACTATTTAATCTAATTTAACCACTCAGACAACTACACATCTGAGAGGATTAAACTACAGATCTGAGAGGATTGAAAATATAAAAATAAAAATTTATAAAAAGTAAAGGATTTTATTTATTTATATATATATTTTTTAAAAAATGAAACTGAGAAAAAGAAAGGATGAGAGTGGAAAACTAATGGAACTAGAAAACTAACAGATAATGTTTCCATTATTTCATTGTTTTATTAATATTTTTAGTTATGAAAATATTACAAATTTTCACTGCTGTTATTTGTTAGTTGGCTCTGACATAGTAGCCAGCTGAAATTCCCTCCCACGAAAAGGGAAGGTCTTCTTTACTCTAAAGTAGACCTGACCGTAACAAAAAGCTGTGTCTAAACAGATGTGGTCTCAAATTATTTTTTGATTATTATATATGTGGATTAATACATGAATGTTTCTAAAAAAAAAATTTTTTTTTTTATATATATATATATCAATTTTCTGTAAAATTTTTTTTTTTTTTTTTTTTTTTTTTTTTTTTCTTTCATTGAAGGAGTGATATGTTGCGTTTGGAACATGTTGCGGATCCCGACGGGTTGAGTATTACTTGTTCGGGGCCGCGGCTTATGATTTTAGGTTGCGGGGTAATTGTTTCGAGTTCCAGTCTGTTTTGGGGCCCCGCCAGTTGAAATAAGACAACTTGATTGCGGTTCGAGCCCTTTATGCCCCTCAAAGGGTATAAATTGGACAAAATTAGTGATTTTTCATACTAAGTTTGTCCAAAGGGCGGAGGCAAGATGCCAGGGTAACCCGCAGTAGCATAAGCGGTCTTTGACCGTGACCTGCGGGACCGAAACCGGAGGGGGTGGCTAGCGTCGGGTATTTATACCCTGGGAAACTGGCTCACGTCAAACAGAGGGTCTTAGGACCACCGATAGACGTACAAAAGTGGATGTTAATAGGTCTCTTGGCTCAATTCTCCAGACAGTTACATATATTTTTAAAAAAAGAATTGTTTTGATTTATTATTTCCTCTCTTCTTTTTATTATTATTATTTTTTTTAAAAAAAAATAATAAAGTACAATAAATGTTTGATTTTATGTTTAAGAAAAAACAGGGGGGGCCAGATATATGGGGTTGTTTATTCCCCCTATCCTCTCTTTCTTATTATTTTTCTAAGGAATCAAGGTCAATTCCTTTCTGATACTCTGAAGTTTCTCAGGTGTATGGGCCCATCAGGTATTTTTCCTTCAGGTAACCATTCATCTTTGTCAGCAGATTGTCCTTTATACCGGACTAAATATAATGTGGTGTCTTTCCCTTGAATCCTTTCCTTCTTTTCTTTAAGAATTTTGGAAACTTTCAAAGGTCCTCCTATAGTGGGTTCCAATATTGGTATTGGTGCAGTTTTCTCCTTCTCAAGTAATTCTATACTTCTCTTTTCAAAAGGTTTAACTAGGCTTACTGGAAATACAGGATGTTTTCTAGACAACTCTTCACTGAGGATTACTTCCACAGCATTTTTTCCATGTAGTTGTCTGATAATAAATGGTCCCACAAAGGAAGGCTTAAGCTTCTTATTTCCACCAAGGTTATTAAAGTTAATAGCAGAGAGTAGTAGTACTTTATCTCCTACTTTAAATTCAGGTTCTTTATGGCTCTTATCCCATCTGTGTTTATTATATTCTGCTGCTGCTTGGACACATTTTTCTGCGTGTTCATTAGTCAAGTCCAGCATCCTTTTAAAGTCTACAGATGTAGGGTGTAAATAAGGGAGGTTCTTGTTAACTGACTTCTTTGGCATTCTGGGGATCCAACCTCTTTCTAAAACATAAGGTGCTTCTTTAGTGGATTTGCTGCTGTTGTAAGCTATTTCCAAAGCAGGTAAGAAACTAACCCAATCATGAGTATATCCATCCTGGTTCTTAAATTTTAAGCCAAAGGCACAGAATCTCCTAAGAATATCTTCTAATGTTTGGATCATCCTTTCAGCAAGGCCATCAGTCTGTGGGTGATAAGCTGTAGAAAAGGCTAATTTTGTTACCAGCATATCATGAAGATTTCTCCAAAATTCTGACGTAAATTTAGGATCCGTTGTATATATACTCTTGATGTAGAGCTGCTCCCAAACCATCCAGACAAGCATCAATGTACAACCTGAAGGGTCTATCATAATCAGGTTGTGCTAAAACTGGAGCTGTGGTAAGTAATTTCTTCATTTCTCAAAGTTCTGAACTGTATCATAAGTCATTTCAAAGATTACATCTTTATTAATCAGCTCATACAGGTTTTTGCTAAGATTAGCAAAGTTGAGCATAAATTTTCTATATTAGCTACAGAATCCCAGGAAAGATTGCATCTCTGTTCTAGTTTGGGGCATTGGTTTAAGAAGTACAGCAGCCACTTTATTCTGATCCACTGCTAAAGTGAGGCCAGACACTATATTTCCTTAAGCTTTAAGCTCCCCATATCCAAAGCTAGATTTCTTGATGGATATTTTCAAGCCAGAATTCTTGGCAGCAGTCAAAATAATATCAATTTTTTTGAGATGGTCTTCCCAATCATTAGAGTAAATAATAATGTCATTTATGTATATCATAACCCATCCTTTACAGATATACGATCCAAATATTGAGTCCATCATTCTTTGGAAATGTGAAGGTGCATTCTTAATCCCAAAAGGCATTCTAAGATATTCATAGATTCCCAGATGACAAATTATTCTCATAAATGGTCTACTTTGAGGGTAAATAGGTATCTGATGAAATCCTTTCAATATATGCATGGTGGTAATATATTTGGCTTTGGATAAACTATGTAAGGAGTGATCTATCTTAGGGATGGGTTAATAGTCAGGCTTTGTGTAGTTGTTGAGAGCTCTAAAGTCACCCACCATCCTAGATTTGTCATTATGTCACGCAATAATAACAGGGGTAGTGATCTCCACTTGTTCATTGTGGCCCACTTTCCTTAATACTTTCAGGTCCAGTAGCTCCTGAATGTGAGTTTCTAGTGCTATCCTTGATTTTGGACTAGAAGGATAAGGAGTTCTCCTTAAAGCAGGGGGGTAAGGGGAGTCTACTGTTAAGCTGAGAATCATATCCTGTCCTTTGACATTACCAATGGGGTTCCCAGAAGTACAGAAAGCTTCCATATTCTTAAAAAAAGTGTCTAAAATATCTATAACTTTTGAAGGATTCATGTTTTTATCCACAGCAGCTTGGGATAGATATTCTTTATCAAATTTCTCTATCTCTGCCTCCTTTTTGCTTTGTAAAATATTTACATGAATATTGCAAATTTGGAATTTTTTCTTCCAATCCCCTCCAATAGTAAAAAATCTGTCTTTACTTTGGAATATATCAATGCCATAAAGGCAAAGGGTATCATTCCCCAAGATGAGATAATCACATATAGCATCTTTCAATACTATCAATTCCACTGTTAACCTCAGAGATCCTTTAGAATGAGGGAACACTAAGGACTCAACTATGACGCCTAAAGGAGTCATGCTCCCATTACAACTGCTAAATTTTCCTCTAGTAATAGGTAACAGTTTCTTTGCCCAGTCTGGATAAATCTGATCTAAAAAGGTGGAGCTAGTACAAGAGCAAAAGGCTCTTACATCCAGGAGTACTTTAACCTTTTTAAGTTCAAACAAAGTAGTGGTGTAACAGGTTTTACCAGCAGTGTACCCCATGCCTATTTCAGGCTTATTGGCTAGTAATTTAGCATCTGATATATGTCCTACATCCAGATCTCCATCCCATTTCTGTGGTAAATTGGCATCTCCCTGAATTTCATTAATTACCATGTCATCTCCTATGTCTGCATTAATAACTGCACAAGTATAATGATCTTGGACTATGTCTAAATGAGATTGTTGGTAGTCACAATCAGAATCATGATTCTTTTCAGTATCATGTTCCTTTTCTCCATCTAAATCTATTAAATTAATTTTCTTTTTAACTAGGGGATGGGGGCATTCATGCATTCGGTGACCAGGAGAACCGCAATTAAAACAATTCCTGTCTCTGGGAGCATTAAGAGCTGCTTTGTGAACAGGGGCTTTAATGCTTTCTTTGTTAACCATTTCCTTTTTTAATAGAACAGGTTGGTTTGGGATATATTTCTTATTAATCCCAGTGAGTTCTACAACTTCCTCCATAATGCCTATAAATTCAGTAAGATCACAGTTTATATCTATCCTACATCCAACGTTGGTCCAGCTACGCTGTGGTTAGTGTTAGCTTAGCGCAGCTCTAGCTTTTTTCAGCTAACGCTGCCTTTAGTCTTTTTTTTTCAAGCTAACCTCTAACAAATTTTTTTAAAAAAAAAAATCTAGTGCAGCGAAGCATTAGATTTTTTTTCTAAAAAAAAGCTAACAATAATAGGACTTTCAAAATTCAACTGGTTAGCGATGTTAGCGTTAAAAATAGCTGCGCTGACATCTAGTGTTAGCTTAGACATGGCTAACACCATTATCATATTACCCTGCTCCCTCTTTTGCTTCATTTTGTTCCATTTCTTATTTTTTTATTTTTTGTTTTATTTTTTTTATATGTTTGTTTTTTTTTTTTAAATTTTTGAATTATGATTTATTTTATGTTTTTTGTCTTATTTTTGAATTATTAATTATTTTTTTTATTTTTTCTTATTTGTATTATTTTTAACAATTATTCAATTTGTCTTGATTATATATAGACAGACATCAAAATTCAAGCTGTCTGGTTGAAAATTGAACCACACTGCACAATTAATTGTAAAGCCCGTGAATCATAAATGGCCCATGGGCTTTACAATTAATAGTGCAGTGTGGATCAAGTTTTCACCAGACAGATTGAATTGAGATGCCTGCCTATATATAATCAGGACAAATTGCCTCCCTTGTAAATAACTTGATTGACGAAATGATTGATCTCGGGCTTGACACCGGCCCGGGGACTTGAGTTAACTCATGACAGCACAAAGAACAAGTTGAGGAAGGAATTCAAGCAACAGAACAAAATGAGGCAAAAGAGGGAGTAGAATAATTTTATTCATAAAAATTGCTCTCACTGATCCATCTCAATTTTTTTTTTTTCATATTTCAAGAATTTTCATTTTTTATTTTTCATTTAAACTCATGTAATCTTGGCTTGACGACAATCCTTGGACTATGTTTTGAATAATTATAGTCATGAAAAAGTTTTTAATAAATAGTAGATTTATTGAGTTTTTTTTGTTGTTATTGTTCTTCAGTGACCATTTTGTTACAGTTACATTTTTTTTTTAATGAAATGTGTTAACTGTTACCCTGAAAAAAATTCTGATACATGTATTTTTGATGGAGGAAGTCCCACCAGTCGCTACTGGCGCTACAGCCCCAGTGTAGCGGGGTTCCGCTACGCTACTGGATAGCAAAAAAAATTTTAGCGGCACTTCCGCTACGCTAATGGTTAGCATAGCGGATTTTTTTTGCCACTAACGCTACCCCAAATCCTGGGGCGTGTTTTTCCACTACGCTACAGCTACCCTTTAGCAGCGGAAAAACACCGCTAACGCTCCGGCCTTTTGGCCAAAGGTTTTGGCCGCTACGCTACATACTGTAAGTCAGAAATAAAATACTCAATCATTATATAATCCATCAACCAGGTGTAGCCTTGCTCCCTGTTCATCTTCCGACAAAACCATTCTATCAATACCTGTCATCAAGAAAGGCAGAGTTTACACTCATCCATACCTTTTTATATTCTGCCATTAGGGCTTAAATTCTCTAGTCACTTTTGGAGTCTCACAGCGGGGACGGAGCGTGGCTTGTTCAAAGCTAAACAAGATACAGGTGTGGCCGACACCGAAGATGGTTTCTCACATTCTGCAGTTCCTTGGGTTGTGTAGTTATGTGCGGATGTTTATCGAACGGTTTGCGGAAGTGGCAAGTCCTTTCCAGAGACTTACGCAAAAGGGGGCGGAATGGAATTGGTCGGAGGAATGTGATCAATCTTTTCAACGTTTGAAGGACATCGTGGGAAGGGATATCATGTTGAAGGATTTGGATTATTCTGTAGGGGGCATCCGGTTGGCGGTGGACTCAAGCGAATTCAGGGCAGGAGAAGTTTTGACGCAAGAGGAGGATGGCAAGGATTGTCCGGTACTCTATGAGCCAATTACATTCACAGAAGTGGAGTCAAAGTATTCACAACCAAAATTGGGGTTATGTGGGGTAACAAAGGTGGTGTGGAAGTTACATCATATCTTATGGGGCGTGTTCTTTGAGCTTTTGGTGGACAAGGAAGCATTGGCTAGGATGATTAATTCTCCCTCTCTTCCTAATGCTCCTATGACGCGATGGGTTGCTGACTTGTCATTGTTTTCATTCCAGGTGGTCCACATTCCGGGGAAGGCTTTTACAATGCCGGATGTGTTGTCACGGGTGGAGGAGGACAAAGGGGATGCAAGGTTTTTGGAGGCGGAGGCGCTAGATGTGGAGCGTCGGTTATTAACAGCGGGGGTGAAAGAAACGGGAATTGGATTACCATCCAAGCAGAGTGGTTGGTATGCTTTGTTGGAAGGGTATCTTAACAACTTGGTCTTTCCGGATGGGACAGTCAATTTGTTACAGGTCTAAGTTCGGCGGAAGGTCGCTAACTTTTTTTTTCATGAAAAGCAGTTGTGGCGTTGTTGGGTGCCTATTCCTTTGGTAGTAGCGACTTGTTGGGAAGACCAGGAAGCAATTCTTACGAGTTTACACGAGAAGTTAGGTCATCGGGGAGAGGCAGAAACGCGGATCAGGGTTAAAAAGCGGTTTTGGTGGCCTGGGGTAGTAAAATCGGTGAAGGAATGGGCTCGGAGTTGTGAGGCGTGTCAACGACCTGGGACGGTCTTGCCAAGGGGACTGGGTATTCCGACGGGTGAGGACTGTTGAGAAGATAGCATCAGCTTGACAATTTTATTGGTCTTAAAAGAATCTTTATTTCAGTAAAAATAACGAGGAATAAGAAATAAATGATGATAAATGAATCACCTTAAAAGAACAGGATAAAAGATAAAAACTGAGAGCAAAAAGGTGATAAGAAGAAATAGAATAGAACAGCAGGAAAGAACTGATAAAGGAAATGGAAGATGGTCAACAAGTTGATTCATAATCATAAGAATAAATATAAATAAGAATAGGAAAATAAGAACCTAGAGTCTTGAGCCTGAACTGAAATGATCTCAATGAGTAGCAAGGATGATGAGGAAGAGCAGCCTTGACGAGTGAGACAAAGAAAAATAAAAAATAAAAAAATGAAAATGAAATACAACGCTTATACTCTAAATTTAGAGTATGCACACCAAAACACAACACAGCTAACTTCACCATGGTACCCTCAAATCTCCATTTACCTTACAATCAGATGTTGTTGTATTTTTGAAGTTTTATTTTATTTTTACTTTTATTCCAATTTTTTTATTCTTTTATTCTTTTATTCTTTTATTTTATTTTTGTCCAATGTGGACACTCCATAATTGAAGTACTCTATTCTATTTCTCTTTGTTCGTTTCTTAACAATATTTTTCCATCTTGAACTTTCTTATTCTATCAGTCTTGTTTCCTGGAATCATTTCATCAAGACTATCTTCAGTTCAAGTTCATTTATTCTATTCAGACATCTTATTTATTTGGTATTTATTTTCTTATTTTCTTATCACTCTTCACTTTTATACATCACTAACCTTAACTTTCTGTTAGTCTGTCATTTTCTTTGTTATAATAATCTCGGGTGGCTCTACTTTGATTTATTCCTCATATTGCTCTTAGGTATTATATTTGTCTTCTTTTTCTGCATTTTGTCTATTTTTATTTTATTGAAATCAATATCTTCTCTTAGCCTCTGAAAAACTTTAGATGTCACCAGAAATGTCACCAGAAATAGTCACCTGAGCAGAAGCTCTAGCATCCATCAAAAGTATGCAATGGGACAAAATACCACCTTCACAGGGAATTGAACTCACAACCTACCGCAACTTGAACATGGACAACCCAGCAATGAGCCTATCCAACTCGACTAACAGTACAATTGAAGAGCCAGACACTCAGCAACTCATGATACTCATTGACCGCAATAATAGCGAATTAGAAAAGCAGGTAAAAGCAGTCAATACACTTAGCAATAATACAAGAAGAGAATACAGAGAATTAGCAATCAATAGTAGGAAAAGGAAGAGGAATGTCCTTGTGGAAATTCAAATAAAGAAAGCTAAGAAAAGCATAAAAAGGAAAAGAAAAGTAAAAGGAAAATTTCCAGGAAAGCCAGCTTTCCTGGAATGTTTCAACCGGAGAGGAGGGACACTTGGCTTGACACATGTTCATGAGCATTCCACCTTTGTGTATATATAATAGTCATTTATGTTGTATTTCTTTCTTCACACAATTATATTATTATCATTTTAAATTATCATTTATCTTATCAGTTTAACCTGTTTGAAGCAAACAGAAGAAGTTACTAACGTAACATTAAGTCAATAACATAACACATTATCAGTACGGTCTAAAGAGACCAATATTTACTTCAACCTATATATTATAAATCACACCCAACTAAGCCTTGTTACAGTACATACAGAAATATTGAAAATGGAAACTACTACCAAAACCAAGAGATATCGTTTGAACACCAAAAATTATGCAACTTGGTCCACAATGATGCGGGCTGAGTTACTGAGTTTTGGAGGCATGTTGATAGTCAAGAAAGAAAACAACATAATCGATAAAGAAGAAAAAAACTTAAAATTGTACATACTTGTGATGAAACACCTCGACGAAGAGCATGTTGCCATGGTGAACAGCGAAATCGGACCGGATAAGGAAGGTGATGGTTTAGCTGTGTGGGAATTATTCAAGAATAAATACGCTGGCAGTGAATCACATCATCAGATGATGGCGCTGGGCGACTTCATCAATTTAGAGTTTAAAGAGACAAAGGAATTCGTCAAGAATGTTCGAAATGGAGTTAGCAGAATCCGGGTAACCGGTTTGGACATCAAAGAACAAGTATTAGCGTTGTTAATATTGAAGAAATTACCAAAAGAGTTTGATTCGTTAGTCAGGATCATTATCACAGACAATGACAAATTGAAAATCAAGGAGGTAATAGGAAGAATTGAGACAGATCACTTACAATTTAAGGTTAAGAAATACGAGAATGTAGCTATGGTCGGGCAAGGTCCAAAGAAAACCATGAAATGTTATAAATGCGGAATCGAGGGTCATTTAGCCAAACAATGCCGCAAGAAGTGGTCAAACTACAAGTTTGCACCTCCCAAGGCCAATATCGGAGAAATAGAGAAGGAGTAAAAGTCGGTCGCATTGTTAGGAGTAGTTCGAACAGAGTCAAAATACAACGATGACATGGATGATGTCACTTACCTTGACAAGGTCATCAATTTAAATCCAGAGGATGAGTCGTTTGAGTTCTATGATCCAGTAGAGGAGGAAGAAACAGGCATGTCAGAATGTACAAACACCAAGAGCATTTATTACAACCCAATACTTACTAAATTAGTAATATTTGGAGATCTTGGAGACTTGGAAACTAAACCCTACGAAGGCAACGTCACCTACGCTATGACCGGTGTGGTTGTTGTGAATACCGCTGCAGTAGGAGAATCCAACTCAATCCTACTGGACTCAGGTGCTTTGGATCACATGTTTGTAGATAAGTCCGACTTCGATAACTATCAAGAAATGAAAGGAAAAGTAGGGATTGGAGAAGTCTGCCGGAGTGTAGATATTATAGGTAGAGGAGATGTAACTTTGTATTCTACTGACCATTCTGTAACTTTTCGCAATGCATATCATGTCCCTTCGTTGCCGTATTGTTTAATTTTACAAACTGTGTTATGGGAAGGTGGAGCCCAAGTCAAAAACAAAAAACGAGGAAAATTTGAAGTAGTCAGAAAGAACGAAACGGTTATGATGGGAGAAATAAAAGACAAGTTACCTTTTTTGAATCTAAAAAGAAGGAAGGTGGTGTGTAACATCAGTCTTGAAGAACAACGAACACTTGGCCATCCTGGTGACGGTACGGATTGTGAAGCGTGCAAGTTAGGAAAGTTAACTCGGCGACCATTCAAAACAGAACGTGAAAGGACGGGTGTGGCAGGCGAGGAATTATCAGTCGATGTAGTCGGGCCCATTACCCCAACTTCGCTGGGAGGATCTAAATATTTTTTAACAATTGTCAATACCGCCAGTCGATATTCATGGATCAGGATCCTGAGAGCTAAGAGCGAGTCACAACACGCTGTGCTCGAAGTGGTAAATTTGGTGGAGACACAGTTAGGAAGAAAAGTCAAAAGAGTGGTTAGTGACGGTGGAGGGGAATTTGTGAATCAAGACATGAAAAAATGGACCATGGAAAAAGGAATCACTCACATCGTTACTACTAGGAATACCCCATAAAACAATGGTACAGCAGAACGTATGAATAGGACGTTGGTGGAAAAGAGTAGAACATTAATTATTGACACTGGATTGGCTAAGTTTTTATGGGCAGAAATGGTAGTATCAGCATCATTTTTGTACAATCGAAATCAACAAACCTGTCCTTATGAGAAATTCTGGGGAAAGAAACCAAAGTTATCAAGCATCAAGCCGGTTGGATCAGATTTTTTTTACAGCGTACACCATTTTGAGTCACTAGGGAAGCTCGATGCAAGATGTCGAAAACGAAATTTAGTTGGTTTTGATGAAGAAATCCATTCATATAGGATTGGGGACTCAGACAAGAGAAAGGTTGTGCGATCACAGGATGTTATTTTTAAAAAAGAATCAGGTATCACAACTGAAGAATGGGAAGTCGATGATTTTGACTTTGGCAAAGAATCGAACAAAATCAAAACAGCATACAGTCCAGGGGAATCAAGCCAAGAGGAACAGGTTCCGAGAGAAAGCAGAGTAGATCACGGTGGTGGGGATCATACACAGGAACAGGCGGCGATAGAAGGCGGGGGAGTAGGTATCAGTGGGGATCACTCACAAATCGAAGACGACTGTATCCATTGTGTCAATCAAGGAGGTAACCGGTTCGATACATCTAATAATCAAGGGGGTGAAGAACATGAGTTAATTAATAGAGCATCGAACCAGGAAGAACCAATTCAAGAAGAAGAAAATTGCTCACTATATAAAAAAAATTATAAAAACACCAGAAAGAGTACAAGAACTAAGGTACCTACTAAAAGATATGGAAGCTGGGTAGCACATCTAGCTGAGTTAGCCAACGACAAAGACCTTAGGATAGAAATCGACGAAGAAATTCAAAATGATAATCTTACCTTTGAAGCAATGGTGTTTCAAACATTTGTAAAGGAAAATGCTATTGTAACTAATAGTTTTCTTAAGGCAAAAGAATCCAAAGAGTGGATTGAATGGAAGAAAGCAATATTCCTTGAAATTGATTCAATTATCGAGAACGGCGTGTTTGAGATCATAAATAAAGAAGAAAGGGATAAGAACAAATCAGTAATTAATACCAGATGGGTTTTAAATAAGAAATTTGACACTGAAGGCAATCTGAAAAGATATAAGGCACGATGTGTTGCACGAGGTTTCAAACAAAAAGAAGGAATTGACTATGATGAAACCTTCTCACCTACAGGAAGATTAAGCACTAGGAGATACATATTAAACTATGCTACGCAGATTGGTATCAAACCAAGACAATCAGATTTTGACACGGTGTATCTGAACTCAGAATTAGATGAAGAGGAAGCAGTTTACATTGGCATACCAGAAGGATTTGTTGAATGTGTCAAAATATCAAAATTATATTATATTATTTTTATTTACTATCAAATATTATCATCAGCATTATTATTATTATTAAATATTATTATTAAATAAAATATTATTATTAAATATTATTATTAAATATTATTATTAAATATTATTA
>JNCO01005306.1:0-14233 GCA_000785685.1 Uromyces viciae-fabae
AATAAAAGGAAATAAAAAATTATGAGCGGGATGGATTTGGACAAGTTCAACAAAATAGACTTGAATAGACTTGATTCATTTTGTTTTGGTCTCTCATCATCTATCCAACATAGCTGAATTGCTCAATCCTGGTTTCCTCAAAGCTATCAAGGACTTGAATGATTTGAATGATTGTGACTTGAAACAGAAGATTTGGTTGGCTGGTTTGTGAGCTGATCATGAAATATGTGTTGTTTCATTTTTTTCAAACTCTTGTACTTGCACACTCATGAATTGATTAATTTTTCCCATTTCTTGAAACTTCTTGAATTTTATCTTACCTTTCTAATTTTCCTTCGATCATACATATTACTCAAAATACTTTTATCTTAGTGAATATTTTATTCTTATTTACTTTCTGATAAAAATAATATACAGATACATTCTTTGATACATAAAAGTACATTATCTTTTTCATTAGGTCCAGTAGCTACCCGAGCTGCAGAAATGGACTTCAAAGAATCAATTAAGTGAGGGAGAATACCTGAAGGAAGTTCATTCATGATGACCATTTATTTCCTCAGTATGTTGAAATCAACTGATGCATATTCTTTTTGAGAAACATTGCAATAAAAATACACCACAATTTTGTAGCACCCATCAAGTTTTCAACTGGGTAGCTGGCATCATCACCTGGTATGGAACTTTTTCTAATTTATTAAAAACCTCTACTAAAAATTAATCCCGCCCCCATTGTGGAAAAGAATAACTACACATCTGAAGAATTACTGATGATTTTTTATTCATATGAATTTTTATAGGTTGTGGCTGATGAAGTTAGTAGTTGCAATATTAAAGAACAGCGCATTGCTCTTTGAGTGAGTTAGAATTTTTTCTTTTTTTTTTCCCTAATGCAACATGATCATTTTGGATGAATGGGATTTCCTTTTTTCACTGCACATTCAATCAGGCAATCACAGATGCTGGTGGGATAGTAACAACCACTGAATGATTCTCTTTGAGTGAGTTAGAATTTTTTCTTTTTTTTTCCCTAATGCAACATGATCATTTTGGATGAACGGGATTTCCTTTTTTCACTGCACATTCAATCAGGCAATCACAGATGCTGGTGGGATAGTAACAACCACTGAATGATTCATTTATGTATTATTAGGTGAAGCTGGTTCTCCTTTGGCAAAAGTCAATAATCAAGGCTCATTTTACTTAGCCTTAGGCCAAATGGGAAGGCAACTGTCAAGGTGTTGATAGACACTTGCTTGGTGAGCAATTTGTTTTATCTTTTTTCCCATCAGTGAATCAATCAAATGTCCCATCCTAAAAATTCAATAATAGTAAAAAATAATACAATAAAGTTGAGAAAACAATGTTCTTAGTTTTTGAGGTTTGTCTAAAATAAAACATTTGAGATGAATAAACTTGAGATCCAATAGGATATTTCACCTCATAAGTGTTTTTTATACTTTTTAATCGGGATGAATAATTGAAGGAAACTCTGGTGGAACTATCATACAAATCAGGAAGCTTGTTGTTTTATTGAATTAAAGGTGATTGGTTTGGTGAAATAGGATATGAAACTAAGTAATAGATGAGATTAATATGAAATAAAGTGAGACAGAACATGATTTAGAATCAAAAGAGGTGCCAAATAAAAAACTGAAACATGTTTTATACCTGCCCAGTTACTCCTATCTATCTCCTCCTGAGAGGGTGTTCCACAGTTTTTTTCTTGAGTACACTAATGAGAATGCCTTTGAGGACTGGATTAAGTGCTGAGAAATTTGGAGGACATGACCAAAACCAATCTTGATTATTTTTGATGGTGAGAATTCAATGTTAATTTTTCACATTTGTTCTGAAATTTATGACTGGGAAGACTTGCTATCCCTCCACAGCCCACAGTGATGAATTCAGAAGATTTTCACCAACAGAATTATGACCAATGGGATTAATAAAGCAAGTATAATCTGATTATTAAAATAAATACTGTACTTCTTTCAGCACCACATCTGTGTATTTAGTCTCATTACTCCTGTGTCCCTGTTGCTTCTTCATTTGCTTTTTGGGGTTGGAGCCAGCAGAAGGAGAGCTTATAGCATCAATTATTGAATGCTTTAACTTCTTAATGATCTATCACAATTGCCAAAACTCTTTTTCTGAAATATGTGGTGCGTGCGCCGCCAAAATCCCTAGTATTATTTATTATTTATTTTTTTTATTTTAATTAAAAATTAAAAATTCAGATTTAATTAATTTTAATATCTGTATTTTAATTTTTAATTTTTTTTAAATAATTTTGTTTTGTTTTGAAATTTTATTTTAAAATTTAAAAACACTTACTATTTTTATGTTCATTATTTTGTTTTCTTTTATTATCAAAAATATTTTGACAATCTGAACCCCTTCCTCGTTGCTGGGAGCCTTGGTTCAATATGAGCTTATTTACAGAAGATGTTTTTGTTCAACAATTCAGGATGAACCACGCCGACTTCTTTTGGATTTATGACCAACTGCAAGCCCGACTGCAGCTCAATCCCTTAGGTTGAGGCCATCCACTATCAGTCAAGGCGCAAGTGGCAGTAGGCCACGGAGTCAGCCACATTACCGTGGCCTATGTGTTTCAAATTGGGAAAGAAACATCCCTCAAAAAATTCAAAACATTTGTCAAGGCGGTGATTTTGGAACTTCACAAGCAAACTCTTGGGTACGAAATCAGCTACATGTTCCATATTGATATTCCAATAAATTATTGATTTCTATTTTTTTTTTTCTTCATCCTCATCACTTTTTTTTTGTACACCACCTATGTTTTTTATTTTTATTTTTTTTCATCAAAGATTCCCTCATTTTGAAGACCTTGAGCAATGGAGAAAAATAGCATATTCATTTCAGGAATCCAATGGAATTAATAATATAGTTGGCGGTGCAATTGATGGAACCCACATTCCTATTGCACAGCCACCAAATGAAAAGTGGAATAGCTACATCTGTATGAAGGGATGGAATTCAATGCTATTTCAGTGTGTGGTTCATGGGGATGGGAATTATAGAAATTTTAGTCGACTCTCTTGCTGGATTTAATTAATGACTAAGTTAAATCATTTTCAGGTTTATGGAGGTCTTGCGGGCAGCATCCATGATGCAAGACTCTTTTGAATTTCCACATTAGAGAAAAAAATCATGACTTCTCAGCCTCTGTTTCCTTCTCCATACTTTTTAATTGGTTACCCTTGCAACAGCTCAATTTTAATTCCTTATGCCAGTACCCCTACAAAATCTCACAAGGATTTTAATTTTATACATTCATCCACACAAATGGTCGTTGAGCAAGCTTTTGGATGTCTTAAATAATTTTTTTGACTGTTGTTAGTCCCTCAAATGGCAACTCCTCATCATGCAAGTAACACCCCATTTTCTTGCATGATTTTACACAATATTTTAAAAAGAAAAGGTAGCTTGTCCCTTCAAAGCTGGGATAAACGTGTTGTTTCAGAACAACAACTTGGTGATGATATAAATCAGATTTCTTCACATGAAGAAGTCCCAATAACTGATACTATTAATTCTCATAGGGACCAGATTAGACTGGTTTTATTCTCTTAATGTATAACTCACTGAGAAAAACTCTTGTATGCTTTCAAATATATATTAAAAAATTATTTAATCCATGTTATTCAATTTTCAATTCTCAAAATAATATCATTGTTGTCAATTTGTATAATTCAATCTTCATTTTATTATATTTTATTTCAATTTTAAATTATTTTAACTTTACTACAACAAAAATAATTGATATCTAATGATTAAAAAAACTAACACAATTGAATTATTTAAAAAATAATTATAACTTATTGTTGATGTTCAATGATTCAATATCATTGTGGTCCTTTTTTTTAAAAAAAATAATGACAATTAGATTGAATCATGAGATGACCAGTAAGAGGTGATTGATAAAAGAATCCAAGTCACTCACCATTATGAGTGTTTGATGTGTCTTTACCATACAAGCGTCTCAGCATCTGCAGCATCATGGCATTGAAATTTGATGTTTGCTGCTCGTGGCTGGCCTGAAGTTGCCTAATCAATCTTTGCTCCTCAGCACGGGCTGATTCTTGACATGCATCCATTTTTTCCCATTGTATCCAGTCTTGAAGTCAATCAGCTGCCTCTTGAATGACCTTTTCCTCATCTCTTTTGTGTGATTGTTGCATAAACATGAGGAACCCTCCCATTTGATTATCAATCAATAGGGGGTCAGGTGCTGATTTGTATTGCCCTCCATGTTGTGGTATACTTGACCCTGTTGGAGTTGGCCAATTGGATTGGGAAGAATTTTGAACTGTTTCAAATTGTGGAGGCGGTTGGTGCAAAGTGGAGGAGGTGGATCATCCACATCAGCTTCACTTGCGTGATTTGTATGGTTGGACTCCTCCTCATAAGTGTGGACCACATTGTTTTCATTGCCACTGCCTTCGCCATTGGCCACTGAGTTACTTTGATTAAGTACACTCAGTGCATCATAAATCGAATTAATGCAAATAAATTCTGGTGAATCACAAAATGAATGAAACATTAAGAAAAAACATATACAACATACTGTGTTTGACATATTATGTCTTTCCAATTGCGCACGTAGTCCTGCTCCCCCAGTTGCACTGCAACTATCTTGAATTTTCTATTTAAAAAAAGTAATGAAAGTGCAGATGGGATAATGATAAAAAGAAAATGAACAGAAATTTATCAGTAATATTTTTTAAAAAAAGGAGGATGAGTCAAAAAAACAGTCTGCAAAAATTAGCTTACCTGCAAGTTGAGTTCAATAAAAAAAAAACAAAAGAAATAACAAGAAACAAAAATAAAACGGTAGTGAGTAAAAAAAAAAGAAAGTGTCAGTTCAAATCATAAGAAAAAATCAAATGATGATTGAAGTGGACCACCTAATAAAGATAAATCAAAGACAATTAAAAAATCAAAAGCATAAGTGGAATTGGACTCACCTTATTGATTCATTCATTTAAAATGAAAGAAAAACAATTAAAAATTAGTTTGAGTAAGAAGAAATGAAAAGGTAAGTTTAAGTGATAAAACTGAAAGAATCAATGATTGAAAAGAATAAGTGCAAATGATGATAGAAAACTGAAAACAATTAAAAAATGAAACTTCCAGGAAAATTTGACTCACCTGATTTATTCATTCATTAAAAAGAAGAAGAAGAAAAACAATTAAAAGGTAGTTTGAAAATTAAGTAAAAAAAATCAAAACATTAGTTGTACTTATAAAATGAATTGAATAAATGATTCAAATGAATAAATCTAAATACTAATAGAAAACAGAATACAGAATAAAATCAAAAGATGAAAGCATAAGGGAAATTTGACTCACCTGATAGATTCATTCATTTATAAAAATAAAAAAAATAAAAACAATTAAAAATTAGTTTGAAAATTAAGAAAAAAAAAATTAATACATTAGTTTGAGTTATAAAATTAATTGAATCAATTATTCAAATGAATTGAAGAAACTATGACTAAAAATTGAACAGATAATATTTTTCTTTTTTATAGATTTTATATTTTATTTTTAAGAAGAAAAGAAAAGAGGAATTTTAAGGATGGGGAACAAGTGAAGCTCACTTGGAAGGACTCAGTGTGGCACGGATGAGATTTTTTAAGGGAAGAGTCAATAATTTTTATTTCAAGGAACAACACCACATTTTTTATAGACAAGAAAAAGAAAAGGAAACCCTTGCATAATGCCAAGGGGCCTAAAATGGTTCCAACAACTAGAGAGCCACCAGCAAGATCCAGAGGGGGCCTCAGACAGGAACTAGAGAAAATAAAGAATAGAATAAAGGAGAGAAGAAAACAACTAGACAACATTGACTAATTAAATGAACAATATTGAGCAGATTATAACAACACAGACTGTGGGTGTGTTAAGTCCACAGACAGAAATCTAATAAAAAAGAAAAGAGAAAAATTAAGAACAAAAGATAAAAAGATTTTGAGAACAAAAAAGATGAATAATTTAACTATTTTATTCAGACTGGCTCAAAAGGCTAGTACTGCTGTAATTAAAAACCATTCTTCAGACTACCTATTTTGTTTATACTTAAGATTAATTTTTAACTTAATAAAAAAGAAATTGAAATGATTTTAAATAAACTAAAAATAAAATAAAATGACAAAATACTTTTATTCATGAGGCAAAAACCACAAATTCCAACACACCACCTGCCTCTTGAATAAAAGAACTGATGAACTAGTAGTAATTAACATTTTCAAATCTCATATCATGTACCGAGTGTAACTTGCCATCAGAGGTACAAAATTGAGTGAAGTCAGTACCTCAATCGAGCTCAGTTGAATCGGAAGAACCTCCGGGACCAGAGATAGTGAGATGAAGAATAACCCATCAACCTCAAGTTCTTTAGGCACCAATTATAAACAGGTTTTGAGTTTTTTTTTTCAAAAATATTCAAAAAAAATATGGATTTTTTTTTTTCATTTTTTGTTCAAAAATGAGGCACCAATTATAAATGGTTTTTGAGTTTTTTTTTTGAGTTTTTTTTGGTTAGATTTGCCACTATTTTTTGATTCAAAAATAGTGGCAAATCTAATAAAAAAAAATCTCAAAAAAAACTCAAAAATAATGTGCCATTATAAACAATCCCTCTTAATGTGTTGTGAGGGACTGGGTACTGCCTGAAGTGAGCTCAGTTCTCACATTCTTGGGGCACCTGCTGCATGCTGACAAAAAAATCCTGCATGCTGCCTGCTATATGGTGGAGTGTGCGGATACATTCACCTTGAGGATCCTTTTCAAGAGGAATTTTTTTTTGACTCAAAAACGGCTTTCGCTCGTTTTGAGATTTTTTTGAGCTTTTTGTCACTAATTTCTTAGATATTTTAATAATAAATATTAATATATTTCTTTCTTTTAATAATATTTTATTTGACCTATTTTTCTCTTAGATACAATAATTTTATACTAGACAATTTTTAGACTCGATGAAGAAAACAGAATTACAAAAGAGTGTGTATTTATATTAACATTTTTTTATCCCCAATGTTTTTTTATTTTCTACCTATTTTAATTTCCTTATCCGTGTTTACTATTTTCTTCCTCTTATTTATTTTTCTACCTATCTATTTCTGCAAGTTTATTGTTTTTCCAAAATCTTTCCATATCTTATATTATTTATTTATGCGATTCTTTCTTTATTGTAATATTTACTTGTTTGAATCTTTATTTTATAATAATTTTTATCATGTTATTTTTTATCTCTTTTTTTCTTTTTTCTTCACACTTTTTCACGACACTTTTTTTGGTTGGATTTGCCAGTATATTCCAATAAAAAATAGTGGCAAATCTAACCAAAAAAAACTCAAAAAAAATCCTGAAAAAAAACTCAAAAATTGTTTATAATTGGCGCCTGATTTTGGAATGAATCCCAAAAAAAGTTAAAAAAAAAGCACATTTATAAACATCCGGCAGAAGATGGCAAAGCATCTGCCGGAATGTGCGTTGAGTGGAAAAAAAAACCCCCATCGGGTTCACCCCAGCAGAAAGATGGATGCCGGAATGTTCATCGGCTGAAAAAAAAACAACGCTATCGGCTTCACCCCAACGGAATGATGGGTCTTTTCTTTTTTTTTCCCAGAACGGCCGAAATGGTTTATCAGTTCTGATAAACCCATGATCTTTGACTATCCATAGGGCAAAATAGAGCTGCATCAACCATGCAAATCCAAAACTTTGAAAATATTCGAAAATCCTTTTTGAAATCAGAAAAACCAAAAAAAAAATCTCAAACCAATCCTTTTTGTTTCTTTGAGATTTTTGAAATTTTTTTGAAATCAATTTTTTTCAAAAATAAAATGAAAAAAATTTCAAAACCATTTTTTCAAAAAAATCTCAAAAACCGTTTATAATTGGGGCCTAAAGATCCTAAATATTAAGTTTCAACAAAATTACACGCGATGGACCGCAGATGAGCTTGAAAGATTGAATATTGAAAAATGTTAATGCCTATGATTCAATTTGGAGTTTATAAACAAAAAATTTATAGTACGACGCAAGAAAGTATAGACAAAATTACAAGCAATGGATATGCAGATCGGTTGGAAAGATTGAATGTTTGTATAGAATAGCGGGGATAAATGTCTGTGATATAAATAATTAATTTGGCGTTTAGATATAATTTGGAGTTTATCAAGAAAACTAAATGTGAGCACTGAATCCAAAAAACAAGCTGTTGCCTCTGAGGATTCCGGGAATCCCTCGGAAACCAAAACCAATGTCGATGAAGAAGTTTGGAACGGATCCGCACAGTTGGCCCAAACCCGTCGATATATTGCCAACTTGTAGACCACATTGAATGATTAAGGTGGATATGCATTCAGAAATCTGACTCAGAGTGTCTATGAAAAAATAACACATCAGATATTTTCGAAGAATTTATTCAAAATCTTTGACTCTTACCTGAGCACACTGAGCGGATAATGGCATATTGGCCACACATTGAACTGATGAGCCGAATACACTCTCTGATCTCACACATTATTTTGAAAATTATTTGACAGATATCCGCCTGTTAAATTAAACAAAATGAGCCTCATCATCTTGGAATTCTTTTGAGCCTGAAGGAGGGGAAGGGGGGCTAACGATTGTGGGGCCGTTTCCTATTGGGACACCGCTGGGAGCTGGAGCATTGCCACAATTTTTGATCTTGGACAAACAACCGAGCAGGATAGCAAGAATTGCGCGTAATTCAGCGACTATATCCCAACCCAACTTTTCAGCATTTCCAACTGGGAGGTTTCTGTTGCAGAGGTTTCGAATGGTTTGTGTATGTGGAAGAATCGTGGCATGTAAATCTAGTAAGATGCTGTGCGCTCTACTTTGTTTGACGTTGTAAGAGAACTGCGGTGGGCGTGAATGGCGTCGATCTAGTGGTTCAGAGGCTTGCCCAGATGATTGAGAAATGACTGGAGTAGGTATGAAAGCTCCCGTGACCAATGGAAGGTTTAGTTTGAAAGCTGCCCTTTCCTGCAATTGGGCCCTAGTGACTTGTAAGGGTCTGATACGAAATGGAAGTTTGATTCATTAGCGATTTGAGAGGTTTGCATTTTCCACGGTTTTGCAGACTCACTTATAGACTGAACCCATGGTAGCCGTTGACCTGCCACTAACCGAGTAAGCTAGAAAGCATAAATCAACCGTTTGTCAGCGTATACTCATTGAACATTGCTTTTTCGCGCACGTGACTCACATAAGGTGGAGGCGAGACATGTGATGGTAAGCAGAAAACCCATGGCGAAGGAGTGATGGAAAATAATTCGAAGCGGTGCTTGATTTGGTAGAAAATTAATGAGAGGAAAGATGGCTAGTGTAGTATGGAACAAAAGAATGCTTGTAGAAAGGATGTAGTGATGCACTCAGATGTGTGAGGCTGCTGTGATGGAGAGGAAAGCTAAGCAGCAAGAGACGTCCTTTATATATTGGGACAAGCTAGCTGGCAGAAGGTCTAGCAGTCACCGCTAAGCAAGAATAGTCCAGAGTAGTTCAGACCTCTCCATCTGGTTCAAACTATTCTTATAGTGGACTTGATCAGAAGTAACCATGTCTGGTCTCGTCCGATGGAAGTTCGGCATCCCACTAGTGTGCATTGATGTAAAACACCGGGCCATTCCAGAGAATCTGGATGGCCAGGGCCCTATTGAGTTGAGAGAAGGATTCTCCCAACGGCCAATAGCAAGGTTGGAGCTGAGAGGGCCAGGCTCGCTCCAACCCCGATACCTCCCCTAGCAGGCGAGGTGACGCTATCCAGTCGCCACCATGCTTGTCCCAACTATGCTGCCCAGGTTGACTGGATAGCTGGGTTGGGACAGGTTTGCGCAGCCGTTGGAAGAGTCTCTCATCGTCTCTTTTTTTTTTTTTTTCAAGTGCTATTGCTTTCACATACCACCCTATAATCTTCTTGTGAATACAACCAAAATAAGTCGATTAGTAGAGAGATTTAAATAAAAATTTAAAAGCAAAAGCGTTTTATGAATTTGTGGAGAGAAAAAAAGGAAAACAAATATCTAAGACTGAGTGAGGATTCGAGTAGTGATTAAGAAAAGGAAGAAAAAGGAAAAAATAAATAAAGGGAAAAAGGAAAAAAGAAAGAAGGAAGAAAATCATTTATGGATAAAAGTTGTGAATTATGAAGTTTTGAATCAAAGAGGAAGGAAAATAAAACGAAACTCAATAAGCAATCCCTGTGAACGGGCTGCCCATGGGTCGCTGGTGTTCCTCTCTCATCCCGCTGAGCTATCCCCCCGATTAACGCTATGTAATAGATGTCCTTCTAAGGTGATATGGGGCCCAATCCTAGCACGTTCACCCACAAAAGCCCTCATTATTGTTAAGATATCAAAACTAAGAGATAATATTTCATTGGAAAATACATGTAAATATAGAGACACAACAATGCAAAAGTACCTGAGACTCTGATTAAGAATGCAAGAGGGAGGTAGAGGCAATTACAACTGAAGAACAATGAGATGATGAAAGCAAAGAAACTAAAGAAAAATCATGAGTGTCTTGTGCCAAGTTGGATGAGTGTTATAATATTGTCCAACTTGCAATAGAATGAATGATTGAGACCGTGGGAGGTATTGCGCGCCGCTAAATCCAGGATGTTTAACTCCCACGCTACCCAATCTGGAGACCCAGGCCTCTTAACTGCCACCCCCACCCGAGTAGCTAGAAAGGGCGCTAAAAGCTCATGATATTCCACTCCCGGCCATCCCCGGTCTATAGCGGCTTTTTTTAATTTTTTTAATTTTTTGTTCTTCCTTCCCTTCTCATAAACGGCCAACATATCAATTTATCTTCAAAATGGACAAGATCACAATATCTGATACTTCTATGGAGCTCAGCATTGATATATTTCAAGAAATCACAAATACTCAAGCAATAATATTTCAGGGAATTTGAAGAATCCAAACCGTTTCATCTCAAGTGGTATTAATCCTCCATGAAGATGATGAACCTGAAAACAAACATGGAGGCTCTGAAATTGGAAGTTCACCAAACCTATTCCGCAACTTTGCTGAGGGATATCAACGACTCTATGCCAATTACTTCTCAGAATCATCTGTCTACCTAGATTACCTCTTCCTTCGCCGCTTTTCCATGTCCAACAGGCTGTCCCACCGTCTTGTTGAATCTGTGGAGGAGCACAATCAATCCTTTTTTCAAAAAGCAAACACCGTTGGACAACTTGGCCTCAGACCCATTCAAAACATAAAATCAGCGATTCAGATACTTGTGTATGGCAGAGAAGTGGATACAAATGATGAATACATTCACATATCCAAAACCACTGCCTCAGCGAGTCTCTACTATCAATTTATCTTCAAAATGGACAAGACAATATCTGATACTTCTATGAAGCTCAGCATTGATATATTTCAAGAAATCACAAATACTCAAGCAATAATATTTCAGGGAATTTGAAGAATCCAAACCGTTTCATCTCAAGTGGTATTAATCCTCCATGAAGATGATGAACCTGAAAACAAACATGGAGGCTCTCAAATTGGACGTTCACCAAACCTATTCCGCAACTTTGCTGAGGGATATCAACGACTCTATGCCAATTACTTCTCAGAATCATCTGTCTACCTAGATTACCTCTTCCTTCGCCGCTTTTCCATGTCCAACAGGCTGTCCCACCGTCTTGTTGAATCTGTGGAGGAGCACAATCAATCCTTTTTTCAAAAAGCAAACACCGTTGGACAACTTGGCCTCAGACCCATTCAAAACATAAAATCAGCGATTCAGATACTTGTGTATGGCAGAGAAGTGGATACAAATGATGAATACATTCACATATCCAAAACCACTGCCTCAGCGAGTCTCTACTATCAATTTATCTTCAAAATGGACAAGACAATATCTGATACTTCTATGAAGCTCAGCATTGATATATTTCAAGAAATCACAAATACTCAAGCAATAATATTTCAGGGAATTTGAAGAATCCAAACCGTTTCATCTCAAGTGGTATTAATCCTCCATGAAGATGATGAACCTGAAAACAAACATGGAGGCTCTCAAATTGGACGTTCACCAAACCTATTCCACAACTTTGAGGAGGGATATCAACAACTCTATGCCGATTACTTCTCAGAATCACCTGTCTGCCCCGATTACCTCTTCCCCCTCCTCTTTCACACGTCCAAAAGGCTATTCCTCCGTCTTTTTGAATCTGTCGTGGAGCACAATGAATACTTTGTTCAAAAATCAAACACCGCTGGAAAACTTGGCTTCAGAGCCATTCAAAAGGTAACATTGGCAATTTGGATACTTGTGTATGGCAGAGCATAAAATGCAAATGATGAATACATTTGCATATCCAAAACCACTTCCACGGAGAGTCTCTACTGGCTTTGTGCAGCAATAATCAAAAAATGTTCAGCTAGTTATTTGTGGTACCTAATGGAGGACAATATTGATTGTCTCTTGGCAATGGGTGAAGCTAGGGGCTTCCCTGGAATGCTTGGCTTGCTTGATTGCATGAACTGGCACTAGAAAAACTGCCCCACAGCTTGTCCTGGGCATTAGGGCTTCCCTGGCATGCTTGGCTTGCTTTATTAGATGCACTGGAACTGGAAAAACTGCCCCACAGCTTGGGCTGGGCAGTACCAGGGAAAATCAAAGGTATGTGTTTTGATCTTGGCTTATTTTACTTATTTTATTGTATTCTATTTCATTTTTTTAATCTTATTTTGTGATTTCTGTTTTGTTTTTGAATAGGCCCCAACTATTTTTTAGAAGCAGTTGCATCACAATATTTGTGGTGTTGGCATGCCAGGATCACAAAATGACATAAACATCCTGGAAACTTCCCTACTTTTCTCCCAGCTTCTTCAGGGTAGCACACCCTTGTGTGAATTGAGAATCAAGCAACACTAATACCATCAGGGTTATTACTTAGCTGACAGAATATAACCTGACTGTTCTACATTGGTGAGAATAACCTTTGAGCCACAAGGACAAGAGAGAAAAGTAAATCCCTTCTACACCATCTTCTATCAAATCCGCAGGAAATATAAAACCACAAGAAAAATTAAAGGCTGGAAAAGACAAAAATGACTCCAAGCAAGCTCAAAACTACAATGAAGAAGAAGTGTAGCTGTTTTGTTTGTGGCTGGCCATATCTGAGGACCCATTGAGTGGAACGGATCAATCAGGTACTGCCTTCTGGACACATATTCTCAACAATTGAATGGAAATTATATTGACTCAAATAAGGACCCCTGTTAGCTTAAAATTTAGATGGTAAGTTGTGCAACACTTGGTCAACAAATTTAATGGTTATGTCAAGCCAATAGAAAATACCTATCAAAGTGGAAAAACCAAAACCAACAAGATGAATGAAGATCTTCAGATCTACACCAACTTACAAAAACAACCCTTTACTCACCTTCAATGCTTCCACATTCTAGTCTGCGCACCTAATTGGAAAATCTACTCCACTGATTTTAATGACAGAACTAAGATCAAAAAAAAAAAATTGTCCTTGGTTGTTGTTAATTTTCCTCTCCTTCTTCTTTTCTTTCATCCTTCTTTTTCTTTATCTTTTCTTCTCTCTTATCGTTTAGTCCTCATTTCTTAGAATAGTTTCTCTTTAACTTGAGTAGTTTTATTCTATTAAATTAGTTTTATTATTTTTTATTTTTCTGTCTCCGTATGTTGTGATTCAGAATAAATAAAGTTAACAGTCCTGATTCTGTATGTTGTGTCTCAGAAGAATAGTTGATTAAGATTCTGTATGCAGTGTTTCTTTCATTAATTATTATGGTTAATCTGTTTCCGTATGTAGTGGTTGAGATATTTTTATTTAGTCATTCTTCTTTTAGTTTACGTGTTAGTGTTACTTGAGATTAAGATGAATTTTCTGTCTAGGTTTATTTTTTTATTTCTTGTCTTTTGTCATGTCACAGTCTGTGACATTTTTTCAGGCTTGGATATGAAACAAAAGAGTATAAATATCTCTTCGTACTATTCCTGCCCTGATATATCTTTATATCATATTTATTTATATATTGTATCAATAAAGATAATAGCTTATAGCTATTATTTTACACCTATAGTGTAGTCTCTGCTGCAGAAGTGTGGATATACCTATTTCTGAGACTTAATGAGGTATGTGAATGTCACTAAAGTGCACTTATAGTGA
>JNCO01005307.1:0-14229 GCA_000785685.1 Uromyces viciae-fabae
ACTCTTTCACTCTTTTCTTCTTGATTTTGATCTTGTTGATTTTTAAGAAGATGAGAAAAAAAAAAAAATTGAAAATTTTTTTTTAAGTATAATTAAGCCTGAATTTTCAAAGTTAGACCCCCTGGCTGAGATTAGTCTTGAAATAAAAATAAAAATAGAAAATAGTAAAAAATAAAATAAAAAACAAAATTGAAAAAAATGTTTTCTTTTAGTTATTTGATTATTTTGTTGAGTTGTTGAGAAAAATAAAATACCAGTGTCTTGAATCCAGAACTCTTTCACTCTTTTCTTCTTGATTTTGATCTTGTTGATTTTTAAGAAGATGAGAAAAAAAAAAAAATTGAAAATTTTTTTTTAAGTATAATTAAGCCTGAATTTTCAAAGTTAGACCCCCTGGCTGAGATTAGTCTTGAATGTTGACACACGGGTGCAATATTTTGTCCGCAGGACCCTATAACCCCGGGTTGACACCAGGGTCAAGTTGACCTCGCAGACCAGGTTGGGTGGACGGCTGTTGACCCTCATTGGCGGGCCCGCCTGCCCAAAGAATGCAGACATTGACGGCAACTTGGTTGGGAGGGCAGGCCAGTCATCCAACCCAGCTGACCTTTTTGGCAGCTGGGTTGGATGACCGGCAGGGCAGCGGTCTTCTTGCACAACTGTCCTGGTCGTCCAACCCGCATGACCACCTGTCAGACAGGCTGGTATGCGTGGGTTGGACAACCAGGAAGGTCATCCAACCCGCATGACCACCTGTCAGACAGGCTGGTATGCGTGGGTTGGACAACCAGGAAGGTCATCCAACCCAGCTGACCTTTTTGGCAGCTAGGTTGGATGCCCTGCAGGGCGGAGGCGCACTTTCCCAGCCATTCAGGTCTTCCAACCTGTCAGACAGGTAACAAAAGAGGCTTCACATGTTGGATGGTATGTTTATTTTTAAATATTATATTCTTTCAATTGGTTTAATAAAAAAACACAAAATCTATAGCTCTTTTAGCACAAAGCTGACATATACTTCTTAATATTTACTTGATCATACAGTTGCAAGCCAGATCCTGGCTATCCAAGTGCAATTTACGAGCCTGGGTCTGCAACTGTGCCCCCAAGCGGACTGTATTTGACCAATCCACTTGTTAATTTCTTTTCAGGTCTTCATTAGGTTATCCTTACCTCAATACCTGGGTTAACCAAAGCTCTGGTAGATTATGATACCAATTTTTACCTGCCTGAAACTCCATCTCAATCTCAAAACAAATTACTCTCAAATTTTCCAATGGTGTGTCTTTTTTTCCTTAAATCTTTCAATTTTTTGGAGCAAAATACAAAGCTTAATAATTGATAATAATTTCCTTTTTTGTTTTTTATCTCTTTCAAATTGTTTTCATTAGGAACATGATGAGATACACGTTTCTGGCAATCATTCATGCACACTTCTGCTGGTCAGTGAGTACTAAACAGATATCACTTCTATGAAGCATTCAAATAACTGAGTCCTTTAAATCCAACGCTTGCTTCTAGTCCTGTAAATCCAATTCTTGCTTCTAGTCTCACTGTAATAGCAGCACTCATTCAACCCATGCAATGAATATCAAAAATTTACAAGAATTAAAAAATCATATACTGGGTATATCAAGATGTGTAAAATCATTACTATTTAATTGTAAAACCTTAGCTTCTTCATACTCTCAGTATTTTTTCTTCATTTTCAATACAAAAAAAAAAAAAAAAAAAAAATGTTCTTTATCTGTTGAAGGCTAAACCGGCACCCTCCAACATCACTTGAAAATTTTATTTTGCTCCTGTATCCAACTCTTTTTTTTTTCCTTTTTGAAGTCATCAATTTCTTTGTAAATTTCAATACATCAACCAAAATGATAGGCTCAATAACCGCACTTTTTTTCAACTGACAGATTTTTACATTTTATAACTTGTAAGCACCAAATACATCTGCTAGAAATCCTATCACTCACCAAAGCGATGAAAATAAGGTGCTTATTTTTACACTGAGCCAACCTGATGCAAAGCTGAGCTTCCAGGTGCGGAAAGGTCAAATACTTTGATGCATATCTTGATTTGAATTCAGTTCAAACAAATAATTGAATTAATTAATTGCTAAAAAATTGATTATTTAAAAAACCATGTACGCCAAAACGGATGTCAGTGTATTGCGGATGCACCATCTGACAGGAGGGTTGGGTGGACAGCCTGCGGTCGAGGGATGGACAATCTTGACGCGCAGGCTCTTCTCATATGTCAGGGTTTAATGACCCTCAAATCCAAAATTGGATTTGGCGGGGTTGTCAACGGATTTGTCCGGTTTTCAATCCCGCTGTCCGGCAGGGGTCCGCTTAATGCAGGGTTGGGATCAATCCGCAGTACCAAAGGATGGACATCCGCGGGACCAAAGGACGGATGTCCGCCAGACGTCCAACTGCACCTGTGGTGTGGTAATATTCACTCAATGTGTCAATTTCAGATTCATCAATACTGAAATCTGATTCCCCAAATACCCACAATTCTTTAGCTTGAAGTGGAAGATACTTGCTGGTGATATTGGGTTTTTATCCTTCACGTATCCACTAACCTCAAGTATTTCCATTTTATCTACAGGGTTAATGGTATAGTATCTAAGATATTTTCCGTAAACACAGATGAAACCTTGGACAAATTAGTAGGAATATCAAGTTAATTATCCAAAAAAACATTGTTCATCTCAGGATCCAGAATTTCTCATAATTCCAAAGAAGGATTTCCATTGTGACCTTTACTAACTTTGTCAATTTCATATATAACATCAATGGATTTTTTGTTTGCACTTTCTTGAGTGATAGAATGATTTCACTCCAAAAAATTAGAATTGGCTACAATTGGTAACCAGTAGCTGAGGAAGGATGGCAATCTAGAACTGGGTACCCACAGCAGGTACGGGTACTCCCTCTATTTTTGGCACAAGTTTGAGACCCGTACCCAGACACGTACATGCATCAGCAGGTAACCCGATCTTTTTGGCGGGTACCAGAGGTACCTGCTCATCATTCTAGGTTAGTAATTTTATTTAATTTCAAATTTATTTCACCTCATTCCTTTCTTTCAGTACATATTGGGAGTTTCTCCCCTATAAATTATCACTTTACCCTCTTCTTCTCCTTCACCTTTCTCTTATTTTCCCCTACAAACCCTTCATTCCACTTGTTCCGCACCACATCCCTGATTCTTTTATTCTTTGAATAAAGAGAAACCGTCATTCCCCTGCTCACAGATACTGCACTAAGCCTCTGTCTCTTAAATGAAACATAATCCCTTCCAAAACTTAAAGCACGTTCCACATAAACTGATGTTGCTGGAATTTTTTTTTTCAATGTAATTTTGGAATTGAATTAGTGACCATAGAAAAAAAAATTGAAAGAATTATATGGATTCTTACCTGGAAAGCTCAATACATCCAGTGTCGTCAAAAGCCCCCCGTAAGTGTTTCCTCCCCGCTTTTGTTGCAGCCTCCACTTAAGGGTGTTGACTGGCTCTGATCCGTCCAATATGAGACTCCCAGAAAGCCAGACGTCTAGTGGATCTGTTGATGAGTTAACTGAGCGTGCTGCAGATGTGGCACAAAACTGAGAAATGAATCCAGTTGAGGGTTGGATGGATCTTTGGTTAGCTGTCTCAAGAGCAGAAAACTTGAGAAAAAGTTGAACTTACTTTTGCTTTGGAATCGGTTGGTTTGGCAGTTGATGGTATTGGTTTGGGCTTATAGTGATTGATCCAAATCTCCTGTGTGTGAGCAATGGCATTTTCAATCCACTTTTTATACCAACCAGAAATTTTGAAGTATTCATCCTTGAACAACGGGTGGAGAACTGTTGCCATCAAAATTAATCTGAGTCAGTCTAGAAAAAAATAAATAAAAAAGATCATCAAATTAAGATATGTAAACAAAAACATACTCATGGCCACTCGGTAAAGGGGTGAGCAATCAGTGAGAGTATAATATTTATTGGTGAGCTTCAAACCGGCATGACACGCATTCCTTAAGGCAGGAGGGTGAGATGGTTGAGTTATTATAGTTGAGAGATGTTCAGTTATTTGATTGGTGAAAACTAAAAAGTGTGATAACCGAGGTGATCCTTGAGCTGATACCTGAAGTGTTATATCAAAAAATGGCTGCAAGACAGCAGTCAAATTGTTAGCTAAATCAAAATCAATTTTATTTATTTGATATTTGTGATTGAGTCCAAATTTTTTTTCCCCCTGCCATTCAACACTAAAAAAAAAAAAAAAAAAAAAATTTTCAAAAAAGAAATTGATTGGAAATTAATTCAGGGAAAGATGAATGAAGAATAAAATGAAAAAATATACTGACAGGGCTGAGTGACATCTGATGATACTGTTGAGTTGACTGAAAGTTGAGTTCCATCTTGTACAAACATCTTGTTGGATTGTATGCGGCTTATCACAGTTTTTTTCTTTGCATAAATCCGTAAATAGTGATTTTGAGTTAGGTGATTTTTTCAGCTTACGGGAAATCACACAAAACTTGAGATAAAAAAAAATTGGATCAAATATTTTTAGATAAAGACATTCTTCATTGGGGTTTCTTTTATCCTACAGAAAACGAAGAACAGAAGCTCCACCAGTATTTTTGATTCTGAAGAAAACTAAAAAATAGAATCTTGAACAAATCCCCTTTGCTAGAGTTTGTTGGCAACTCTTAGATGTGTATTGGTCGATCTCTTCATCTTCATCACTTACATCTTGGATATCATCTGTATCTAATTCTTCACTTTCATCCGCTTCAGCCCCTTGAGTGATACTCTTGTCCCAATTTTCATCTTATGATTTGCTATTATCCTCCCTACCCTTGGTGTACCTAAACAAACAAACAAACACAATTTTTAATGAAAAGAAAAAGTTTTAATGAAAATAAATTATGATAGTGCCTGGATTGAATGCTTACAGCACAATCTGCTTGTCAGTACCATCAGATTTTCTATCAGCATCAGATAGATCAGTTAACTTGTCTGTAATTTCTTTTTTTTTTCTTTTTGTTTGTCCAAATGGCTTTAGAATGCCTTTAGCAATAAGGTTCAGTATAAGGGCATATCAGCTTATCCAATGAGGTTCTCCTTTGCAGTGAGGCTATTTTAACTTCTTCAACTCATTGACCATAACTGAATTTTTGAACACATTATCTGACACAATGCCATAAATCTGGCCTAAGAAAAACATTAGTTCCAACATTTTGCAAAATGAGTACAATGAGGCAAAAGATAATAAAACATGTGCCTTGCTTGCCGCACCAAATTTTTCAACCACCATCTGCACTGTTTCAGCCAAGTACCCGCCAGTGGGGCTGCGGGACAACTGAATGAAATTGAGTGGCATTGATTCAAGCTTGTACTGACCCCCTTCGCTCTCATTAAGCCAATATATTATTGTTCCTAGTATGTCAAACCCATTAGGGGATTGCCATGTATCAATCCCAAGGTATAATGCACCTGTGTGATTCTGATGAGATAATTAAGAAATTTTATCAAAGAAAAATGAAAATATAAGAGATTTTATCATTAAAAAATAAAAATATAAGAAATTTTATCATAAAAAAATAAAAATAAGAAACTGAAGAAATAAAAATTAAAGCCAGGGAAATCTGCTTGCCTTCAACTCCAACCAGAAGGCTTCCTGTACTGCAGTATAAATCATATGAATGGCTTTGGAGACCATGCATTGAGTTTGTAAGTTTTTGAGGACATTCAGGTGCAAAATCTTCTTGAGGCTGCTTTCTTCCAACCCGGAGAAAGGTCTGGCAGCCTCTGCACACCAGATTTCACATTTCTGTGTTACCTGGTGTGCAGAAACCATCAAATGAAAATATTGCGAATATTATTAAGAGTAAAAGTGCTTACTTGGCGTGGATCAATTTCTCCAGAACCCGTGACTCCAAACAAATCAAGGGTACGGCCCTCCTTATCATGCTTCTTTTTGACACAAGACGCCGCATGTTTCAGCAAGTTACTGAAAGATGAATCTTTTGTGGGCCGATTGATTTTTTTTTTTCCAGATCTGAAATTAATAATGAGTTTTGTATATAAGAAAAAAAAAATTGTCATTAGTGTTGATGAAGATAAATAAACAAAGCATATTTTTGATAAAAATTAAAATAAACATACAATTTGCACGGATATGCAATCATCATCCTCCCATGCTTTTTGAGTTGATTGGATAGCTTGGGTGTGCTTCATGAAGCATAACTAGTACTCACAGTGGTCTTTGAAATCCTTTGCACTTGGTATTTTTAGATAAGAATGATAGAAGGAACAAAGTTAGCATGAAAGAAAGAATCAGATTTGAAAAAATATTGATGATAAAACATGCAAAGCTCCTCCTGGTCAGTAGTTGCACCAGCAAGCCCTCCACTCGCGGATGGAGTGGTTAAGCTTTCCCCAGTAGGCTCTTCATCAATGTCTAATATAGGTTCAGATTGGCCCCCTATTGCATAGGATGCGGAAAAAGGACTCCTCGGTGGTTGGGTATTGGCGGGATAATTGAGAGTTGGTGAAATTTCCCTATGAGATTTCATAGGAGGGAAATTTGGGCGGGGCATAGCCACATGGATAGATGAAAGGAGGTGTGGTAGGGATAGATGAAAGGAGGTGGGGAAGGGTGGATTGATTGAGGATGGGATTGATAAGGATACCACACCAGCAGAAAAAACAGATCAACCAAGGTTGTTTACTTTGCAAAGAACAAAGGGACCCCTTTGTTCCTGTGAAAGCAGATCACCTTGTGTGCTCCATTTTTTCTGGTGGTGTCATTGAGGGATATCCCCAGTGATACCCCCCCCCCCCCCCCCCCCCCCTAGAGGTACCCGGGTACCTTGACAAAATAAATTGAGAAATAGACACCTGTGCCCCTATTTGGGACATGCAGCGCAGGTACCTTCTATGAAGGGCAGTACCCATGCGTCTGTACCAGGTACCCACCAGTGGGTACCCATATGCCATCTTTATAGCTGATAGAGGGGTCCATGGAGGCCGTTCTTGAGATCTTTAGCAACACAATTGATTGAGTGACAATTTTAGTGAGGAGCTATTTGAGATTGTGAGATTGTTTGAGTACAAGGGCTTAACAAGGAGGCCAGGATTCAGTATGAGATTGAATATGATGATGGATGAATTTATTTTATCTGAGTTGAAGGAGAAAAGTGAATGTAGTGCATTCAGTTGATTATCTGTTAGAAACAAACAATTCAATTATTCCCAAAAATTCACTCAAAAACACATAAATTATGTGCTCACGGACATGTGACTTAATTTTACCAATACATACGCAAAGACAAGCTTGCTCAACCAATGAGTTGGCCAGCTGAAATGAATTACAGCATGCCGGCCCAGAGGTAGAGCCAACCGGTTCCTACCAATGGGTAGACAACAGTTGGCCCCGCATGCAGCATTTTTGTGGCATGTCAGGGCCGGCTGGCCTATTGGCACCATCTGGTGTGCCTTAAGATGGCCTACCAGATGGTGGAATGGGTTGGCTTTGTGCCGGACTGGTCGATTGGCCAGCCTCCCCGCGGGAAGGGGCCAATTGATGTAAATCTTCAAGTGTTGCCGGCAACCCGCGGGCCTCACGGTAGACAAATTGGGGAAATGGCCCCGCTGTGTACACAGTGGGTGCAATCTGACGCGGGCACTTTGTCAGGTGCAACATTGGGTTGACTGTGAAAAAAAAAATTTTTTTTTTTTAGTTTCATTTGAGAAATATTTTAGTGGGTGAACTAAGACCAGAACTATTCATTTCACAAAGTATTTAAGATCAGCAAAAATAAGAAAGAAAGAGATTTAGATAAAAAGAAACCAACATCAGACTTATAGAGAATAGACAATTAATGAATAAGAGATCATTGAATGTTTTGAGAAGTGACAACTGAAGAACTGATGTTTATGAAGTTTATCAGAATGAGTATCGATCTTGATTTAGATTGAGAATAAGAGAATCTTACAGCCAGAAGTAATGGATGATTTCTAAGATCAGCAGAAAGGAGAAGACTAGCGAAGAACAGTCAATCTAAGCAAGACATTAATTTTAGAAAAGGAAATGAATATAATAGGATAAAAAAAAATAAGAATTAGAATGAATTAGTGAACCAAGTTGATTTGAATAGTTTGAATCAAAAGAGTTCAATACCAAGCGGAAGTTGTTGATTCTTATTGAAGAGCAACCTGGTTGACGCAGTTGCTTGCACGAGTTGGATAGATGATAAAAGAAGAAGAGGATGGTTGACGAAGGAAACAGAAGCTGAATAGAGCAGTTGACTGAAAAAAGGGTTGAAAGTTTTGAATTTAGAGTATTTGCACTCCATACCTATAAATTGTGGTCTTGAGGGTTACGCTACATTCAACATCATTTTCATTCCCATGTTATGCTAATTGAACATGATTTTTTTGAGAATTTATTTTCTATCTTTTTTTCTCTTGATGCTTTTTATGTTCTCTTCATGTTTTTTTTTTATTTTTCAATTTCATTGCTTTTTATTTTTTCATTCTCAAAAATTCTCATATTTTTTGTTTTTGCTCAATCAGAAATCACTGTTTTTTTTGGGGTGGCTTAAGGAAAGTTAAGAGGAAGAGAGCATAAAAAAAAGAATGATCAAACATTGGAGGAGCCAGAAAAATTTGAAACCATGTGGCTGGCTCCACGCATGCAAATGGTCTACCAAAGGCTGACTCATTTGTTGAGCCAACCAGGTTAACTGATGGGTCAACCTGGCTGGCTCAACGAACGAGTTGGCCTTTCCGCTGGCCATTTTTTTGAGCCAGAAGAACCAGGTGCGCGGGGTGGTGGATTGCGTCTGCCCCACACAAGCCGGAAAACCACCTGAGGGGCCGGCTTGGTGTCTTTTCTGCCACGCAGCACCTGTTGGTGGTCCAGCGGGAAAGAAACGGATGGTGAGCCATCATCCATTTCTTTCCCATCTGGGCCACAGGAGGCCCAACCATTCTCCAGCATGCTGCCAACCAGCCTGCTGGAGAATGGCATTTCACATGATTTTGCCCACCCCGCGCGCTCAACAGACGCCCGCTTCCAAAAATGAAGCGGGTGTGTAGCTTTACCGCTCCCCATAAAAATGTTAAAGTGAATTCCAAAAATCCCCATCTCAACTGTAAATATTTTCATCAACTTGTTTAGAAATACAGATGTTGTAGAGTTGCATTAACAGGCAGCTATATCAATCGGGCTAATGAGATTCTCAGACCATCAGCATTGGTAGGTCAGATTTCAGGTTAACCTACCCCCAGGTTTAGGGCCGGGCTAGCTGACCTTTGGTGTGCAACCGCATTGGTTTGCAGGCTAGCCTGCCTGACAGCCCATTTAACCTGCACAACACAACAATCCCGCGTTGGCAAACCTTCATTTTTTCCAAGAAACCCGACAAAAACACCCGAATGCCACCACACCCCCATATCAACCGTGCCATCCAGTGGATGATGGATCCTGATCCACTTGAAGAAACCAAACTCCTCCTCAACAACGAAGAAACCGATGAATGGCCTTCCACACCGGAGGATATGAAAGGCGCAGCGCGCTCTTTCCCCCCGAAGCGGAAACCTGAGGCTAGCCTGGAGCCTTCAGATGCATATCCAACGTTGTGCACCAGCCTGAATTCAAGCTTTTGGCTAGCTGGCCCCCCCTTAGCCCGCGCGCAATGCGGTTGCCGGTTGGGTTAAGTTGCCTTAACCCGGCGATTTAACCTGACCATTGCTGATGCTCTCAACATCCTTCAATAAATGCCAAAGCAGAAAACAATATCCGCACTAGGGGTGAGCCCCGGGGCATTTGGGATGAGTTTTTGGCCGCCTGTTACCCCGTCCTGAAAACCACCTGGGGGCTCACAGTCATACCCAAGACTCCCAAATTGCCGACCGCTGCAACATCCAAAAATCCACATTTTTTATTTACACTTTTTTTTTGTTTTTTTTGTTTTTTTTGTTTTTTTTGTTTTTTTTGTTTTTTTTCTCTTTTTTTGTATTTTTCATTTTTTTTATCTTTTTTTTATCTTTTTTTATCTTTTTTTATCTTTTTTTATCTTTTTCATATTTTTTGAAAATTGATCTTTTGATTTTTCAATAAGCTTATATTGCCCCCCGCCCTTCCCCCTGCAAAATCACCACCCGGGGGGTTAACGGGATGTGCCCCTCCTGGCCCGATAGACCGTTGCGGGAACCACCCGGGACATGCCCCGGGGCACGGTAAACGGGGTCTAATCCGCACACTTGATTTTACGTGAAATCTAACCCACTTGTTTCATGAATGAAAGCAGATTCATTATCTTTATAGCCGCTCGATGAAACAGCAGTATCACAGATCTACAGGCATGGAACGTAGCATGATGTGTAAAGTGAGGGAAAGAATTGCATAGATCTGATACAGGTTTTTGATCTTTGGTGACAATGTAGATATTTTGCTATAATCTGTTGATTTACATGGATTTTTCTTACAAATGTGGTTTGAAATGGGGAAAAAAAAGTCCAGTGAAAGATATACAGCCGTTTTGATGTGTTTCACCATCATGGTACAGATCAACTACTCAAGTAAACTTCACTGGTTGGTCTGGTTGGCCCTTGGATAACAAAACGACGGCATATTTACCACTAATCTTCCAACCGGGTTCCTCTTTATCTAAGCGGGCAGCGTCCGTATCACTAATACCTACGACGACATCAGACTTGATTGTCCTCAGGGATGCGACCGGTGGGGCACCAGCTTCTGATGCTAAGGGCCCGATGGCTACTTCAAAATGAGTTGCTGGGGGCGCGTGACAATCATAAGTCAACTTGCGGTGATTTAAGTCACCTTTAAAAAGCACCAAGTCGGACTCCGAAAGGTGTAAGAAAAGATCGGGAGCTTCACTCTTCAAGTCCCAGACTGCAGAACAACTCTAGTGTTCAGTATAATCTTCTTTTGTGGTAGGGAAGTTCAGCAAAACGAAAGAACGATACGCACAGGTATAACCTGTGCACCAAAACGGATGTTGCTCGTAAACCCATTTACCTTCTTTTTCATATTGCTGATAGGTAAAAAGGTCAGAGCTGCATGGAGGTAACGTTATCTGGAAATTAGATATATCAGCGAAAATTTAATCTCACCTTCCATCTTTCTCCGAGTTTTTTGAGACTTGTCAACTCATCATCGCTTCTTCCAGGGAAAAGATGACCGTAAACCATGGAGTTCAACAACCAATTCCAATCTTGTCGAGTGACATCCGAGACTTAAATAGTCGATTTCACAAAAACATTTAGCATACCAGCTCGTTGGTAGACGAGTCAGACGAGCATACCAAACCATGCAAAACGTTTCCCATGAAATCTTACTTGTTTCGCCAAGCCGGACTGCAACAGGAAATCTGCGTATACGCAGTCACAGTACAACTCGAATCCAGCATTGTCAAGAACAAAGTCGATCCTGCCCCCTTTGTGTTGAGAAACGTGCTCCCATAATTTCAAGAGATCATTCCCGAGTATATTTTTTTCGGTGTCCGCCAGATGCGCGCCTCCGGTTGATTGGAGGTTTTTGATGTCTTCTTCTGTCATCTGAGGGGCAAAACTGATTAAAGCTTAGTCACTCGAATTTATGACAAACATACCAGAGAGATGTATCTCACGTTGATCAAAAGGGAAAGATCGGTGGCGTTGCCCCAAAGGCAAACTTGAGTCAACTCTGTAAATAACAGCTTGAGCTGCTCCTGTTTGGCATCACCATCCTCTGCAATCATTTTTGGCGGATCTGCAAAGCGGGTACATAATTCGAATACTGCATCTCCGGACCTTGAGAATGTGTCAGATTTTTGACGAAAAAATACATCACTGTACAAAAGGAATATACAAGTAAGGGTATGTAACCTTTTAGTCGCTGTGCTTTGATAGACTGATTACTGAATCAACGACTCCTTACTAAGAACTCCAATATTTGGAGATGCTGAAGCACTCATGTAATCGGCGATATTTGTAAGCTTCAGCAAATAGCCACGGAGCGTTCATAAAATCCTTCCCACGAAAGTATCTCGCAATTTCCTTGTTCCACAATGGAACATCACCTTCACCGTCGTCGACGATGGGACGTAATTTGGCCTGGATCGCAGAATAAAAAGATTAGATCAGATCAAAAATATATTTTTGAACAACTGACATTTTGGTGCAGATCATCCATCAAATCCACCATGCGTTGGATGCATGCAACCAAATCAACAATACGATCCTCGCTACTCTCTTGATTTAATGTCTGGATAGTATCATCAATAGCTTTTCCCAGTATAGTAGGTAAGCGTTGCCCCATAGTCGCATGGGCGAAGGAGTATTCTGGTTTCGGAGATTTAGGAAGCACATTAGTGCTATAACCTGAAGATAATGACACAAAGAGGGGAAAAAATCGCGACAGTAATAGACTCTGGAGCTTACTGTGGTAACCTCTGTAGGCGGGCCATGGAGGGTTATTTGGATCGACACGAGAGGGTGTACGAGGAAGCTGATTGTACGGAGTAGAGATTGAAGGAGGGATTAGCGGAGTCATCTGCTAGTCCAGCTGAATAGGACTCACTTGGTTCTGACCAAAACCAGCAGGCTTGGGAGGGAGGGCGCCCAAATTGAGAAGAGTTCTCTGAGGGGGATTGGAGTGATGCTCAGCCATTAGTTCTGGGGTTGAATTGAAAAGTCAACAGTGATGAATAATTCAAGGGTGGGGGAGGGAGAAGGAAGCTTAAGAATAATATAAACTTTTTTTAATCTGAAGATAACTTCATTTCATTAAAACCGATCATTAGAATTTACAGTTTTCAATCGAATTTAGCAATTTTTTCAATCATGTCATGCAGGATGTACATAGGTTAAATATTGGCGGATGTACATACTGCCTATTTTAAGGGACGGGCGTGCTCAAACCACACACTGGCCGTCGAAAAAACGACCAGGGGTGCCGTTTTGGAAGATCCTTTTTGACGGTAAGGGCAATTTACCGTCAAACCAAGCGCACTACATCAAAGAAGGATGTACACACCCACTCCATTTTTGGAAGCGGGCGTCCGTTGAGCGCGCGGGGTGGGCAATTTCACGTGAAATATCACGTGAAATGCCATTCTCCAGCGGGCTGGTTGGCAGCACGCTGGAGAATGGTTGGGCCTCCCGTGGCCCAGACGGGAAAGATTCGGACGATGGCTCACCGTCCGATTCTTTCCCGCGGGCTCACCACTCCGCTGAACCACCCATGGGTGCTGTGTGGTAGAAAAACCACCACGCCAGCCCCTCGGGTGGTTTCCTGGCTTGCCTGGTGGGGACGCAAGCCACCACCCAAGGCGGCCTGGTTCCGCTGGCTCAACGAATGAGTCAACCAAAGGCTGACTCATTCGTTGAGCCAGCCAGGTTGACCCATCAGTCACCCTGGCTGGTGTCACTAATTTCTTTAGATATTTTAATAATAAATATTAATATATTTCTTTCTTTTAATAATATTTTATTTGAACTATTTTTCTCTTAGATACAATAATTTTATACTAGACAATTTTTAGACTCGATGAAGAAAACAGAATTACAAAAGAGTGTGTATTTATATTAACATTTTTTTTCCCCAATGTTTTTTTTTATTTTCTAACTATTTTAATTTCCTTATCCGTGTTTACTATTTTCTTCCTTTTATTTATTTTTCTACCTATCTATTTCTGCAAGTTTATTGTTTTTCCAAAATCTTTCCATACCTTATATTATTTATTTATGTGATTCTTTCTTTATTGTGATATTTACTTGTTTGAATCTTTATTTTATAATAATTTTTATCATATTATTTTTTATCTCTTTTTTTCTTTTTTCTTCACACTTTTTCACGACATTTGAGCCCCCCCCCTTTCTCACTAAATCAAACGTAGGGCGTCAAAAGTTGAGTGTTGAAAGTCGGATGAAGCTTTTTCCATGGGTCATAAAGTTGTAATTGAGCGGAATGAGTGCCAATCAACTGTTTTATCTGAAAGGACCCTATGTGACGTGCATCTAGCTTATTTGAAGGCTGAATAGTTTTGATGTTCTTGCGAGACAACCAAACCCATTGGCCCACCTCAAATTCTGTCGGATCCTTTGCTTTCCTGTCATAATACTTAGCATGCTTTTCTTTTGCTTTTAAAATATTATCATAAGCATTCTCTTGAATTTGTTGTAAATTTTCTATAAATTTATCTGATTTGTTAACTTTAGA
>JNCO01005308.1:0-14228 GCA_000785685.1 Uromyces viciae-fabae
CCCCCCCGCCTCAACTTCCCCCACCACTCCCCTTCCAAATACCTCACTCCACCTCTACCTCCACGGAAAATCACTCTGCAACTATGTTTGATTATACCAACTTCACTCCACCTCTTGTCTAAATATAGAAATTGGGAAAAAGAATGAAAAAAAAAGAAAAGCAACATAAAAAATGAAAATGCCAAAAAGCAAGAAAACAAAGCTAACAATGAAATTGATAATGAAAATAAAATAGACATCAAGAACAAACAATCACCCAATTGGCTTTCTCAAGAAGAACAATCGGTGATATCTTGGCTACACATCAGTGATCAACCAGAATTTTTGACAAATCTGTCAAAATAATGAAAACAATAATCTTAAAAGATTAAGGAATAACTCATCTCAAAAGAGCGAGTCTTTTTATTTAAAATTCTTGTTTAAGAATTTCTTATTTATATTTTATTAATTAATAAATTTTTTATTTTTATTTTATTTTTAAAAATAGCATGACAGATTTATTTAATTTAAATAAAATAAGAAGAACTGTGTATGAAGATTCCTGTTAAGGAATAAATTTATTTTACTCATGTGAGTAAAATATTGTTTTATTTTTATTAAATTATTATTTATGATTTCATAGTAATCATACTTTCACATGATTACTATGACAATAAAAATGATTTCTTTGAATGAAAATCTAAATATATTTTACTGATTGGAATGATTTCATTTCAATCAGAATCTTTTTTAAATCAAATATATTCATTTTCTTGAATAATTTTTTCAACAATTGATTTCAATTTAAAAATCATATCAATTTTTATTTTTATATCTGAATCAGAAAATAATTAATTTTAATTATCTGATTTCATATCAATCAGTATTTTTTTTTCAATCAAATATATTCATTTTCTTGAATAATGTTTTCAACAATTGATTTCAATTTAAAAATCATATCAATTGCTATTTATATCTGAATCAAAAAAGAATTAATTTTAATTATCTTTTTTGTTTTTATTATTATCTTTTCATCTCTTCTTGTTACTAAAATTTTCTTATCATTTATTAAATCTTTTTTCAATCAAATATATTCATTTTCTTGAATAATGTTTTCAACAAATGATTTCAATTTAAAAATCATATCAATTGCTATTTATATCTGAATCAAAAAAGAATTGATTTTAATTATCTTTTTTGTTTTTATTATTATCTTTTCATCTCTTCTTGTTACTAAAATTTTCTTATCATTTATTATTTGAATATATCTTTAAAAATATATATCAATAAATTAACTTGTTATTATCATTATTATCCTAAGCATAAATATTATTATTTTCTTATTTCCATTTCTATTTCATCATTTAAATATATTACATATTATTTTTATAAATTTCAGTTCTGCCTTCAGGTATTTAAGTTTTCTTCTCCTTTTTCAAATTTTCTTTTGTTATTTTTCATGATCAAAATTTTCTTATATTTAGTATAAGATTAAGTTTTACTTACTAAAGTAATTTATGCCTTTTGTTTTCTGAAATTTCTCAAAATCAATCTAGCAAACAATTCTTCTGCAAGATTGAAGTGTATTTCAATGAACATTCCAAGTTTCACTACCAGGAGTGTGATCAGATTTTTACCCAGTCAGTGATTTTTTTTTCTTGTGTGATTGTTCTAGTTTTGATTTTTATTTCTGATGATTCTTTTTTTTTTCTTCTCACATTTAAAATTCATTCTTAAATCTGACAGAAAGCTGCTTTTGTTGTGTTCTAGGTGGGCAGCTCTCAAAACAGCAACCATGAAGTTCGCTGCAATCTACTATGCAATTGAGTGGAACCCTCCAAGAGGCAAATTTTGATCCAATTGGCTTTTTACAGCCAATATTCTTTTCTTGGAACAGCACAAGGCCTCCTTCAAATCACTGGCAGCCTGGTAAAAACTGTGTTACTTGAAAAAATGGCAATTGGATCCAAAAAAAGAGCTCATCCTCCCTGATATCATTTTCCCTTCATCTGATATCAACACCAGCAACACCATTAGCAACCTCTCCACTGCCAAATCACCTTAAAATTCCCTCTCATGTCCAATGGGGCAAAAAACTTCCAAAAAAAGATGATTCAGCTAGGAAGAACCAGAAGATGAACGCAGCACTCTCCTTGATAATTTCAATAAACTAGCAGAATCAAGATTAATTTACTTTGAATGATCAAAATAAGATATTACAAGAAAAAAACAACCAAGTTAGAGAAAAAATATTATTAGAAAAAATGAAGATGAAGATTGATGAAGATAAGCTTGAAATCGACTCAGAAAAATTAAAAATTGAACATGAGAATACCACAAGCAACTTTGGGTCAGCTACGCTACATGTAGCGTTAGTGTAGCGTAGTTTTAGTGTTTTGTGCTATGCTAACAAGACATTACAGTTAGTGCATGATTTTGAGCACTAACACTACAAAAAATTTGAATTTTTCTTTTGAAGTGTTAGCTGAGACAGAAAAAAGCTAGCTAACGCTAATCAGATTTCCCTGTAGAAGGCTTGTAGTGTTGTTAGCAATTCAAAAAGATACACTATCATGTAGCTTAGTAGGTACCATTGATACACTATCATGTAGCTTAGTGGTTACCATTGCTACACTATCTTTTAGTATATCAGGTACCATTGCTACTCTATCATGTAGTGTAGTGGGTACCATTGCTACACTATCATGTAGTGTAGCGGTTACCATCACTTCACTATCATGTAGCATAGTGGGTACCATTGCTACACTATCATGTAGTGTAGCGGGTACCATTGCTACACTATCATGTAGTGTAGCGGGTACCATTGCTACACTATCTTTTAGTATATCAGGTACCATTGCTACTCTATCATGTAGTGTAGCGGGTACCATTGCTACACTATCATGTAGCGTAGTGGGTACCATTTCTATGCTATCATGTAACATAGCTTGTTATCAGCTAAGCTACATCTGAGCATTAACCAAAATTATAGCAAAAAAAAAATTACTGAAAAAAAAAAAAAACAGTAAGCAGTTTTAAATATGAAAACAAAGAAAAAAATCTATATGGCTTATTATATATATATATATCTTTTGAGATTTGAATAAAATACTAAACTATATAGATTATTCATATTTTTAAAAATTATTTTTTTCCTTTTGAAAAGTTAATATGAGCAGTGACAATCTTCTGTGCTTTTTTGAATTTTCCAAAAACCTCTATTCTATCTTTCAGCCACATCTAAATGCTGACACATCATTCAATGGTTTGGGGTTTCAAGGCTCCTTTGCCACTTGTGCAAACATCAGCTGCTGAAGAAAAGGTGCACTTGGCTGCACATTATGGTTCTGATGATGCCAAGTAGTCCTTTTATAATGCTGAAAGAACAGGATAAGTTTTTCAGTGATCCTGTAATGTAATAACAAAAATAAGAATGACTGTTAAACATGAAACATCAACAAAAGTAATACCTTCCACAATGTCAAAAGACTATCAGGATCCTTTGAAATAGGTCCTGGAAGACAATCCACATTGGAGATTTAGACTTCAAGCTATTTTTGTTCTTCACATTTTGGTGGAGCATTGAAAATATTGAAGATATTGTCTTCATTTGAAATTGATTTATTGGTGAGGTTGGCTCCCAACAGGATGATGTTGTCATTTTGTTGCTTCAGAAAGGCTTCTTTGGCATTGAAGTGTTGTTCCAATAAATTTTTTGCCTCATCAACTTTACATGGCCAGCAATGTTTGAAGATTTTAAATTGGAATTTTGGATGCAGTAGAGTTGCCATTATGAGAGTTTCACATCCAAGTGCCTCATCCAGGTAGTTGTTCAAATTTGTAATCATTTTTTGGTAAATTGGAAAGAAAGCACTTCCTCGTTCACATTCTTTCTCCTTCTTGACCAAATCCATTTTCAACTGATAATAATTGGGCAACACAAAAGCACCTGTGGGACTATCACCCTTGTTGATCTTTTTCTTATGCCTCTTTCATTAAAAAAATTAAAATCCATGCTATGAAAATATTTTCTTTTATTTTATTTTATTTTTTATTTTATTTTATTCTTTTATTTTTATTTAAAACAGTGAAAGTAAATCTAAGCAAAATATTACAAGTAGTCTGATCATACACCTTTTGAATAAGCTTGTAGCCACTGAGCCCTGTCTTCTAAATCACCGTGTTGTTTTTCTTATCTCTACGTAGTATTATCTCTTTTATTATATTTTTAACCTTGTTTAGAACTTATTTACTGGGGGTAAAGCCCCCAGTAATCGTGATGCACTTCCTATCTTGTCTAGCTTATCTGCATGAGTTGTCAGTCTGCTTTATCAAAATTTGTCTAGTAAATCTCTTTGTTCGTTTTATCATTATTTTATTTTTTTATTTTTTTTATTTAGGCCCCTTCTGGATCTTGAGAAGGGGGCTCTCTAGTTGTTAGGTTTCACAACCATTTTGTTCTTTTTCTTATAAATTAGCTGAGTTTTATCAAGAAATAAAAATTTTCTCATTGGCTCTTCTATCCTCTTAACTCCGTGCCCTGAGACGATCCAATTGTGAGCCCCACTTGTCATTCTTTAATTCCTGAATTTTCTCATTTAGACTGAAAATCAACAAATAAGTAAAAAAAACTTTATAAAATAAAAAATAAAATAACAATAAAAAAATTAATAAAAAATTAATAAAAAATTAAAAACAAAATATTAAAAATCACTTCATAATTTTTGTTCATAATTTTAACAACCCTCCATGATCTTAGTGAGTCAATTGAATGGCTGAACAAAAAGTCAATATTGGGAGATCAATTAATGGTAATTTAATAAGCTCTTACTTCTAACTCTTGATAAAATCGTTGATCATCATCCACTTGTTGCTTGTGAACTGGATCTCCTTGAAATGTCCAAAATTTTTCCAATGTTACCCACCGGTTGATTGGGAAATTTGATCTTGATATTTTGAATATTCATCACAAAGAATTGAATCAATAACCTAATGGTATAAAGTTAATAACAGATTGGTATTTTAAAAAAATATAAACGCTGACCTCTCTTGCCTTATATGTACAATCTCTGCTTTCATATTACAAGAAAAGCATAAATATTTTGAAAACTTACCACCTTTTTTAATTCATTTAATTCATCGGAACTGTTTCTGTTAGTAGAAGATTTCCCTTGATGGGTTGAACATCTTTCAAAATCTTCATCCAGTTCTTAATCATTGATATCAGGATCTAAGTATTCATCATTTTCTTCATCTTCATCTGCATCTGGATCTTCAATCACATGTTCTTCTCCACTTTCTTCTTCCTCCTCCACCATTGTTTCCATTCTATTGGGGTAGGGAAAGGCTTGAAGAAAGTTTTCTTTAATTTTGGGTGGTGGTGGAGTTTCAAGACCTAATGTGTTCAAACCAGCATTAACAATCAAAGCCAAATTGTGACAAAAACATTGGATATGCATTGTCTCATAGTCCCAATTAAAATTATTTGATCCAGGAATCTCTCTTATTTTTTCATGCATTGTTTTGGCCATGGTGTTATTAGGGGGTTTCAGAGTTGAGTGCAAGCCATTTTTCAGGTTGACATATCTCAGCAGTGGAATGACTTGCATGCAAATTTTGCATGTTGGTCTTCAAGAAATTTCTTGAAGATTGATCTGCAAGAATTTGCAAGTCATTTTTGCAAGCCCTTCCATGACTTTGCAAGCCCTTCCATGACATAAAAAGACATGCAAACAAACTTGCACCAAACTGTGAAACCCCCTATTATTGGATCCAGAATCAGTGGTCTGGCAAAGCATGTATATAAGGCATAAAGAAAATTAGGTTATTGATGGTTTTATTGATAAAACTTTAGCTTATCTTATTCTGCATGTTGTGCTTTTTCAGGATGTTGATGATTGGTTTGGTCAAAAATGTTCCCTTGTGATGTCAAGCAACCAATTTAAGACTCAAATGGAGCACATTATACTTCCAGTCATTGTCAATAAAGGCAAAAGAAGCACCAATAAATTCAATGTGGTTCCCTTTTGTGGTCCATACATCATTTATGAGGTTGAACTTGCTATCATTAGACTATGGATCCATAACCAGTCAACAAATGATCATCTCCCTTTCAACAAGTCTTTCACTCACTTTTAAAAGTTTAATCATTCCCTCTTGGAGCTCCAATTACAAAACTTGAGCAGAATCTGCTGCCCGATTCTGCTTGAAAAATTGGGTACCAGATTCACAGTAGTGAAAAGCAGCTTGCAGATAATTGTCTTCAACACAATTTCAAGGAAGTTCTTGACATATGAGCCATAATCAAAGGATTTGATTAAGTGTACAATTATCAAACTTTTCAGTTGAAGAAAAGTGCTCAGTAATTTTTCCTCCTTCACTCATCTTATTTTTGTTTTCTTGCAGTGACGTGGGAGGAAGCTTAGATCCAGCTTTGATTGCTTCTTTTCTTTTGGGAAATCCATTGGAGAACCTTCCATTTTGACGAGAACGATCTTGATGAGTACATAGATCAGATATGCTGATTGCAGAGACTCTGACTTCCTTATCACACCATAAACAGGTGTAGTTTCTTGGGGGCCCATCCTTTGACTTAAAAGAATAGAAAAATAAATGTCAATTCAAAACAAGATTGAAAATACACTTAATTCATCCATTCAATGGAATGCCTTGGAAAAAATATTTTTGGGATCATCAAATTCTCTCTGGGACTTCTGGTGTTTCTTTTGGACCTTGGAATTTTCCTCATCAGAGTCTTGAATGAAATTGATTATCTGGACTGAGTTGGCTGGAGAATTTTCTTGGGTAGATTGAGGGGGGGTAGTTCTCTTCCTCTTTCTTTGCTTTTTCTTCTTTTGTGAAGGCTGGAAAATAGATAAAACACTGGATTCTAATTCAGACTCTGATGGAAGATCTTTTCTTTTACGGGACTGAGACTGGTTGAGTAGAACACTGCCACTGGGTTCATTTGAAAAGCGGATTTAAAGTTGGGAATCATGGGGCGTGTGGACCATTCCTGATTGCTTCATAGGATTTGGGAGTCTTGAAGATCAACCATATTGCCCATAGGAGCCATCAGTTTGATAGCCTTTATTAGTAGCTGAATTCTCTTGGGTGGAAATGATAAGTAAAGGAAGTAAAGGATTAGGGATTGGGGTTATTAATAATTATTCAGATCAGTGGATGATACTTTGGATTATTATCTAGTCAAGTGGGTTACGTGGCAAAAAATAAAATGATATAGTATTACATAAATAATTAAAGAATTATTTGTTAATTACTCATATATGAAATGGCAAAAACTCAAAGATTTTTTGCTGAAAATCAGTTCATCTTTTCAAAAAACAAAATAACCATTATCATCAAAAAAAAAGGAATAGATTTATGAAAGCATTTTCTTTTTTTTAAAAAAAAGGAAAATGTATTAGATTACCATATAAACAGAAAAAATAAAAATGAAATAATGAAATCAAAATAAATCTGGTAATGTGGAGTGAATAAGAATTCAAATAACTAAATATTCTTTTTTTTATTTTTTTTGAATCTTTTAGTTATAGAATTGTGATCTCCAATAAGTTAATCTTTACCTGACTTGGTAGTACACCCAAGATAGAAATTATTATTAATTTTTTTGAAAGCATCAACACAGCTTTTTGTAATTTGAAGGGAAAATCCAAAACTAGTACAATTGGGGTGAGGAGAATTATTATTATGTGTACAATGTTTGAATCTGCCAGTATCAAAAACAATTCTACAAATACCATTCAACTTCCTAAGATATACTGCAACTTGATGATCAGAAAAAATTGTTGCAGGTTACCCATTGGCGGGTACCTGGAACCCGCCAGCAGGTACTGCCCTCATTCAAAGATACCCGTGCTGTGTGTACCAAGTAGGGGCACAGGTCTTTTTTCTTGGGTGATGTTTATAGGGGGTACCCGGGAACTGCCTGAATATACCCATCTGATTTTTGTTAGCTTGCGGTACCCAGGTACCTCAAATACTTTTGCACCTGTGAGTCTTGACATATTACAAACATTTTTAGGTTTATCTTCTATATATCTTCTATTTATCTTTTTTTTCTGCTGCGGTATACCCCTCCTTTCAACACTGCTCTGGAACTTCAACAACCTCAATTATTACCCTTGATGACCCACCGTCCACGCAAGAAAGCTCAACTTGAATCTTCCCCTCCTTCCAGTTCTGCACCGGCCACCACCAATGCACCAACAGAATCTAATGACAAGCAAGGAGCAGTAGAAGATCTCACCACCCCATCCGCAAGTGGAACAACCCAATTGAACAACCAAGAAGAGCTTTGTAGGTTATTTTCACCTCTCAATTCCTTTGTTTTTCCTTTCTGACAGCTTTCCTTCTTTTAGGTTGAGCCCAAAAGATTTCCCAGACTGCTATCAGTTCCAGTTATGCTTCATACCATGTCCCAGAGCTATCCAATCAACTCAATAAACATGGCTGCCGCGTGATCACTTATTCCTGTGCAACATAATGTTTTTTTCCTTGAATCACTCCTTTTTCCTCCGTGATTGACCTTGCTCATCTCAATCCTCCTTTCTTTTTTTTTTTTCTCCCCAATCAACCTTGCTCATCTCAATCCTTCTTTCTTTTGTTTTTCACCTCAATTTGTGGAACCAAGATCAATTATCCCATGAGAGACTCCTCATGTAGAAAACTTCTCAAACATGCGGCAAGTTGTCTCAAGAAAAAAGGTGAAAGCGACAAAATTCAGACTCTTGCATCACTGGGCCTCGCCAGCACTGGTGAGATTAACACACATGAGGTGAGTTCTCCTATTGGATCTAATTTCCTTCTATTTTTTTTTTTTTGCTTAAATAGACTCACACAGGTTGCAAAAAAGTGCACAATGTGGTGTTCAGATGATGCACAGCCTTTCTCAGTGTTGGAAGACAAGAGTCTTAAGGGTATCTTACACCCAAAGTTCCTCAAGCACCTACCGAGTCAATGTGTAGTCTCCCGCTCAATCCACCTCCTGTACACTGCAGTACAGGAAAGATTTATGCCTGAGTTGAAGGTATTTCCCCCCCCCCTCTCATGATTTTGTTTCCTTGACTACAACTAACAGAATGATAATTTTTTGACTTTATGTTATCATCAGAGCCATCAAGGAGCCCTTTTGATATCCTTGGGATTTTCATTTAATGGCTCAACAAAGATGGTTGCAAGGGAAAGCTGGAATTGATGCCCCTCAACTTCTTGAAGCTTTTACACAGCCACACTGGTGAGTATTTGGCAGAAATGGTGCAATCGGTTGTGGAGAAATTTGGTTTTCAAAGCAAAGTATGGCCCTAATACCTGTCAGCTTATCTGATTCACAAGGGTAGCTGAATTTATTTTAACCTTCAAGATTTTTGGCTTAGTTTCTGATAACGCTTCCAACAATGCCAAGATGGAAGTTGCACACTTTAATTTTCCCTGATGTGTTGTGATGATCTCTTTGCTAGGTACACCAATAAGGCTAATGGATCTGACTCTGACAGTGAGGCCAAAAATGATCCCAAAGATGAAGAAGCTGTAGTTTCAAAAGCCGCTGAAGATGAGGAGCTGGAACTTGAGGATATTAATGATTTAAGTGACAAAGAGGAAAACAAACACTATACTTCATCAATATGCAAGCAGAGTCTTGCAAAGGTAAGAAAGATGGTTATTCTCCAAACTTGTAAATTTCTCTGCCTCAACCAATGATCATTATTACAGTTCTGAGCCATTTCCCGTAAGCTGAATAAATACCCCAACTCAAAAGCTCTATTTTCCGACATATGTGAAGCACTTGCAATCAAAGGACCACATACAATTGTCGAATGTGATGTATGCACAAGGTGGAACTCAACCTTCCTTCAGCTGACCAGTGTATCTTGATGTTTCTCAGTCATGTAAGTCACTTACATCCATTACAATGTATCCAGATTGTATAAAAAGCTAACCATTACTTTTGATGGTGGTCTTGACTGGAAGTGTGATAAAAAATATGGTTTCAAGCGTCAATATCAAGTCAACACGAGTGATCTACAATTGGCTGAGGATTTGGAGGCTTTCCTACAACCATTCTATGAAATAACCCTTCAAGTCTCCACTGCAGGCTCCGCCCAATTATCTCACTTAGTTGTATTTATTGACCAGTTTACCAAGCACCTTTTGAAAATTGTCTCTCAAAAAAAATATCCTGCAGAATTAAGAAATGCCTGTTGTGCTGGCCTTCAGGTGACCAATAAGTACTACATTTTAACAGACTGCTCACCACTGTACAGAATTTCAATGAGTCAGTCCGCTTTTTTTTTTTCTTTTCTTTTTTCTGATTCTTCATTCTATCTTTCATAGTCATCCACCCGTTGTTTAAAGAGGAGTACTTTAAAATAGCTGGTTTGTGTCAAGAGTGGATTGACAAGGCAATTAACCACATGCGAGAGATGTGGGCCAATGACTAAAAGCCCAAGGTAAAACCAGAGCCAGTAAATGGCCTCAAATGGTGGCTTCAACAGAAGTTCAGAGGAAATAATCATGGTGGCATTTTGAATATGTATGGCTCTTGAGATCTTGAGTTGCACGGGTGAGTTTTTTCTATTTTTTATATATTTAATCTTTCTAACTTATCATTAATTTATTTTTTGTGTTCAAATTTGGCAAAATCTGTGGATGTGGAGCGGGCATTCAGTTTTGGACGCGCATGACACTATCAAGAGGCACAGGCTTAGTGCGGCGTCAGTGAGCAGGGAAATGATGGTGATGTTTTACTCTAAGAATTAAAAACTTAAGGATGGGGAGCTCAACTGATGGGATGAAAGATTAAGGTCAGAAAAAAAATGAGGGATAAAGGAGAAGTGGAAGGAGAAGAGCAAGGATTCAAATTAAAATATAAGGGGAGAAATTCAGGTTTATATGATGATGAGTAGTGGTTTGTTGTTTATTTAAGTGAAAAAAACAAAAAATTAAAACATTTTTGTGCCTTCAAGTACCGCTGGTACCCGCCTGAATTACATGGGTACCCGTTGGAATGGGTATGTGTCTGTGTACGTGTCTTGAGTTTGATCCAAAATTACATGGGGTACCCAGAGCCGTAGCAGGTACCCGGAAAGGTAGCAGGTACCCAAAGCTGTAGCGGGACACGGGTCCAGATGGCCATCCATAATGATAAGGAAAAATAAAAAAAAGGACCATAAAATCTTCCATCAAAGTGACTATCAAGGACTATACTTCTGGTTTTTTATTGATATTGGAGAGCATCAAAAAATTTGCCTTTGAAATGTATTTTTCACAGTGAGGTTGATTTGAAAATTCATCCTGTGTAAAGGCTAATTTTGAGCCTATATCTTTTGGTAATGGTTCTTCTTTGACATCTGGATCATCCCATGCAGGAAAGTTAAGCTTAGATAAAATGATTTTGACACCTTGGACAGCAGTATCAGTAATAGAGTGAAAAAGATCATGAATAATATTACCAGCTCGAAATCCACCCATTAATTTTTCCAGATAGGCAGTAAAATCTTGAAATATTTTTCCTGAGTCAACATATCTTCCAGCCATTTCACCCTCAGTTTGACTCTTACTCCATCTGATTTCCCACATTCTACCTCAAAATATCTTACATTTACTTTGAACACAGGAAATGTATCTAGTTGACTTATATAAATATCCAGTTAAAAAGTAATATTCTTCATGATCATGATCAGAAATATCCTCAGAATTTGTGAACTTGATATATGCAATAAACTGGTCATTTTGTTTTTTTTTGATTGATCAAGTTCAAATAAAGCTAGTCAGCCTTGGTGAATAAGGTTGAATATTTATAGAATATGTTTTTCAGAAGCTTGGAGCTCAAGTGGGGTTGGATGTGTAGCACAGATTACAGATGTTGAATTATTTTAAGGAGTAAAAACAGGATATAAATTGTGTTCAATAAATTTTTTTTTCATGATTTTTGTATCTGGATGTAACAATGAAGTATATTGACCAGCCAGCTTGATATATTTTCAAAGGTGACAAGAAGCATTCATTTGTGTTTTTGCTCCATATTATATATTTTCTTACCACTGAATTATATTTAAAATGTTGTAACCATGCCAAGATCATTGATAAAAATATAAAATATTATGAGGGGAAAAAGAAAGAGGGAAAAAAAATATCAATTGAGAATCAAATAATTTTAAAATTCAAACAAATTATCTTTTCAGTTTATTAGGGGGATTCAAATTAATCCCCGGGCGCGCATGCAAGCCCTCTTGCAAGTGGACCTGCAACCAGCCAAAAAAAAAAATCCTTTGAACCCCCCCGCACCTTCAAAACCTTCCAATCCCATCACCTCTTTTTTGTTTTTACTTTTAAATTTCTTTTTTTTTTTTACTTTTAAATTTCTTCAATATGCCTCAAGCCTCACGGAAAACTATCACCATCAAGAATGTGAAGAAATATTTTTATAATAAATTCATCAAGCAAGCAATCAAAGTTTTTCTTGGAGAAGATCTTTCCGAACAAGATTTTGACAATGAAGAAACAAAAATAATCCTCATTTACCTCTCAATCATCAAGAAAAAAAGATATCTCCATCCCCGTATTTTTTTAAAAAAAACTCCTGATATATCCAGCTACCTCATGAATCTGGATCCATTACGATTTAAACAAGAATTTGGCATGTCTAAAGAGAAACTTTTTGGTCTACTTAATCTCATTAAAGGAAACATAATTTTTTTTAATAACTCAAATGTTCCCCAACAACCAGTTCTTGAGCAACTTTTAGTAACTTTAAAGCAAACCAGAAAATTTAGTTTACGCAGACTACGACTGGAAATTGGCTCCCCAAAGAAAGCAAAGTATGCAAAACAATGGATTGTAGCCTGTGTTGTTCTACACAACTACTTGATCACAGAGACTTGAGAGGAAATTCTGTTTGATCCTGCGGTGGATGAATCTGGACTAGCTGATGAGCAGGAATCTGCAAGTTGATCCACTGATCCTGGTCGTCAGTTCGGCGAACAAGCCAAAAAAAGGCTTTTTGCCTATCTGGATGGGTTCTAATTTTTTTTTGTCTTTGCTTTACCTTTTTCTCCCACTTTTCTGATTCTAATATTTTTTTTTATTTCTCTTAATTTTCAAATCAAAATCTCTTTTTTTTGTATTTTCTTTGCTTCTCCTCTTGGTTATCAATTTATTGCTTTCACTTTTTTTTTCTCAAACATCTATTGTTATGTTTTTTTATCAATGATTAGTAATCTATCCATTTATTTTGCAAAAAACTTGAGAGTTCAACTGCCTAAAGATAGAAAAAACGAGTTTTAGTTTTCTTTCCAAAATATTTCTTGTTTCAGTTTGCTTTCCAAAATATTTCTCACTTCTCAAAAGCAGTTGTAAAGGTAAGTTATTAATTTTTGTAGTTAATTAATTTTCCTTGAATTTCCTTCATAAAAAAAAAAGGAGAGAAATGTGACAACCTGGAAAGGAATTACTAACAAAGAGATAATTTTATAAATCAAGAGGAAAGAGATAATTTCATAAATCAAGAGAGAAATTCACTTGAAAGAGTGAAATTGAGATAGATAGAAATGAGTGAATCTAGAATTATATAACAGAAATAGATTCAAGATAAAGGAAGAAGAATTAATATTTAATAAAAAATGAGAGAACAAGATACTAAATCAGCTACTGTTAGAATCAATATCATCATCTGATTCAACCTTGCGGAATTTTTCAGCGGTCATCGTGAGGATTTCACTAGCATCTAATCCTAGCTCTCATAATCCTTGCATATATCTTATTTTTGCCTGTGATCATTCAATTTTTGATTGTTCCATATCTATTTTGTTTTTTAAGCATTGAGTCCATCAACATCTCTTCAACCCCGCCACAACTCTTTCTTTTTTTTTATTTTTTTCTGATGCCAAAGCAGACGTATTTTTATGTCGTTTTCTAGTTAGATTGGAAGCAGAGGCAAGTGATTGTGATTCAGGTGGGGCGTCTGATGGTGGCTGGGTTATGGCTGGTTCCTCTAGTTCCAAGGGTAGTATGGGGTCTTTAATTGTATTGACCAGATTCATTATGTTCACGGATGTTTCCCCTACCTTGGCATCACCACTGAGTGATGATTGCATATAAAGTGGCTGAGCACAGGATCAATTACCCATGATGGGCTCTAAGATTTCCCAGTAACAACAGACAGATTTCAAATATTCTGTAAATTTGAATCAAAAGCAAGCCATGAGTGGATGTTTTTTGGATTTTAAAAT
>JNCO01005309.1:0-14228 GCA_000785685.1 Uromyces viciae-fabae
TATCTCAAGTTACAGACCCTACTGCTAAATCACTAACAAAATAAGATAAAACTTTGGCATTTAGGGTTTTCGTCATAATTGAACACTAGAGTCACACATGGAGTACGAAATTATGCACAACTGGTCTACTGCTGAGTAATTTAGAGAAACAATTCCCTTCAAATATTTCACACAGGGAGAAAATCAGAAGTAACATAAAATGAACATCAATCAAGGAGAATTCATTTAATGCATATTTTTTTCTCTTGGATTCACATCTGACACTTTCACAATGAATGGAATCCAATGGAATTATATTTTCTTCAAAGCAAGAAAAAGCAATTTAATTCCATAGATGCAGGTATCAGCCAGAAATGAGATACATCAGACTTATGACAGGGATATGAGCTGAGATAAAGAATGCCACCTGCATGCAGGTGGCAGCCTTTTTTTTGTGGTGCTGCACCATCTGAAGATCTATCAACCCTGAAAACTGACAAATTCTCCCCCAAGAAGCCAATTGATTCAAGAAGCAAGCAGAGTGATTCTTCCACCAAGAAAAACATTACAAAGTCTTCTCCCCTCACATGGACTTCTGAACAGAAATAAGACATTATTAATTTCATTCTTGCAGAAATAGCTGGTGGCTTAGGAACTGATAACGGAAACCTCAAAAAGGAAGGGTGGTCAAAATTAATGAATTTTTTGAATGAAAAATATGAAATTTAGCTCAACCAAGACCAGATTAAAAACCAGAAAAACCTACTTGGCAAGAAATTTTTTGATTTCAAGTTTCTTTGTAATGCTAGTGTATTTGGGTGGGATGATTTGCAAAAAACATTGGATGCAAATCCCAAGACTTGGGATGAATTGATTGAAGCACATTCTAGAGGAGAATTTGGAAAGCTGAAATACAAATTGCTCCCCTGGTATTTGAGCTGTGAGATGTTGATTGATGGCAATTTTCCTCAAGGCTCTTTCTTCTTCTGTTCAAGTCACTTATATAATACCTTGCTGAAATTCTTCTCCAAAAATTTTCAGGAGATTTGGTTGGTTATGAGATTCCCCATCCTGAATTTTTACTCAACTTACAAGAAACTAGCCAACACGGTGATCTCCCCAAGAAAAAAAAAAACCTCCTCCAAAATCCAAAACATCATCTCACGAAACCCCAAAAAAATATCACATGCTGCTCAGCTCTTCCAATGAATCAGATAACAACAATCAAGCCACTAACCAAGAGTTTTCACATAAGCAAGTCTGCAAAAACAAAACCAATGTAATTGGTTGAAGTATCAGTAGTCTCACCGGTGCAATTGCACAAGCATCTGCACAGGCAAACAAAAAAAATTAAGAGATAATGGTAGGCTTCTCCAATATTCTTGCTGAAACCACTGCAAGGTTGATTGTATCAGATTCCCAAATCTGACATTAAATCGGACAAAAAAATGTGATATTATATCAGGCAAAACCAGTATTGTATCTACTAGAGCTGATATTAAATCTACCAAGAAATATATTATATCTATCATAGAGGATATCTTATCAACTCAACCTATTTAATATCAACATAACTGACTTTATATCAGATTTTTCTATCTGACATTATGTCCATGGGCCAAACACTTGCATCAGACATAAAATGTGATATAAAATCACAGGTGTTGATATTAAATAGGTTGAGCAGATGAAATTTCTGTTTTTTTAGATTTAATATCATGTGAGGTAGATCTAATTTCATTTAAGTTAGATACAATGCTAGTTTTTCCTGATATAATATCAGATTTTTCCAGCTGATGAAACACCATTTGAAGGGATCTGATACAATCATACTGGCAGTGAAAATTCCCAAATCGTCAGTTGGGTCCAACTGTAATCAAAACTCACTCAGAAAAAGCAATAGAAGAGCTTTCATCAAAATTCCAAGAGGAGGTTGACACAGGAGATTTTATTGGCTTTATTTCAATTCTTGAGAACAAAACCAAAGCAAGAACATTCCTGACCTTACTCTGTGCTTCATCACATATAATTTGTTTCCACTGGCTTGATAAAGAGATATACCAATCTCAATGAAGATTTTTTTTTTTCTTATCTAAATCAAATACTGTTTCCAAATTTTTAGTTTCATTTTCTTCTTATTGATCTAGGACTTATTTCAGGATTTCAATCTCACATATCTTACTCATTATAATTTTTTTCATTTTGAGCTCTTTTTATTTATTTGTTTCATTAAAGAATCATGAAAGCGATCTCACTTGAAATGAATTGATGATCTCACAGTATATCTAACTCATTATAATCTATTTCATTTTGCAATTTTTTTATTTATTTGCTTCATTAAAGAATCATGAAAGCAATCTCACTTGAAATGAATTAATGAATAGAATAAGATAAAAGTCAAAATATTGATTTTTTTTTATTAAAGAATCATGAAATCAAGAAAATAAATAAATAAGCAAACTTTTTGTAAATTAATAAATAACAGAAGATGAAGCAACCAAACTTGTTTCAAATTAATCGATGGAAAAAGATGAAAAGTTTTTTTTTTTTCATTCAAGAATCAACAAAATAAACCAATGAGAAAACTTTTGATAAATTTATTAAAAAGAAGATCAATATTAATAATAATATTGACCTTATCTAGAAGCAATGTGTGAGAGATATTGATCCCAAATCTTCTTAGAAATTCTCTTGCGCTTGTAAATAATGACTTGATCTTAAGTAACAAGAGAAAAAATGGGTGCCGTTGAGTCAGGAGGTTGATTTGAATCTTCAAATTGAGAATTGTTGAGTTCTTGAAAAAAGACTTGCTTCACCATCATGCCTCCAGATGAAGTTCCAGAGCGTGCACAACACTTAAACAAGACTTATTTGTTTTTTGATGTGAAATTCAGGTGTTCCTTTTGTTGCTACACAAACTGGAGCAAGTAGCGTGAACGATGAGAAAAAGAGTTCATCACACTACTGGTTCCAGGTAAGTGTACAAAAGGTGAACATGTCACAAATGTGACATGCCAGTGAAACTGAGACATGAACCGGAAAAGAAACAAAAGAAACTGAAACAACAGGACATGTCATGAATTCATGACATGTGTAAGAAAACAAGTTGAAAGCACACATGACACACAAGCTCAACACCTTTCAATATTTCAAATTTGTGCTTCATACACCCAAAGATTTTCTCAACTACATTACAAAGGGAAGCGTGGTTGAGAGTTTAAAGCTCTTTCTTGTTTGGGGGGCACATTCCGGCAGTAGATTTCTCCTTAAGATGATATCTAACCCCCGGTTAAGGAGTCATCAATCCTTTCTGAAGGCCATAACCAGCGTTGGCAAGAATATATTTTGATTTAGGAATTTTGAAGCCACAATCAACTGCATCATTGAATCATTGGGTAACATGAGTGCTTCCTTCCAAACCAGATAGAAAATATACAAACTCAAAATCAAAATTCACAGCAGCCATGATATTTTGAGCTAAAAATCCTTTGCGGAATCAATAAGTTGATTGCTTGTTGGCAGCCACATGTGCACTTATAAAAACACTATCAATTGCCCCAAGAAAATGCTTGAATGGTGCATATTTTGGATTTTTCTTGATTATTGGTGGAAGTGGAATTTTTTCAGGTTGGTATTGAAAATATTTGGTGTACAATGCAAATAATGCATCAAGAACCTTGGAAAAAATGTTTATCATTAAAATTGGAAGCAATTCAGATACCTATTAGACAAATGAAAAATAATTGAAACATAAATGATGTTTATCATTAAAATTGGAAGCAATTCAGATACCTATTAGACAAATGAAAAATAATTGAAACATAAATGAAACAAAAAAATCATACCTGTTGATTTTCATGAACAATCCTTGCCAAAATTTAACTTCATTTGTCTCATTGGTTTATTGTGACAGACAATATCAAGGAATATAAGAAGCTTCTTTTCAACTGATACAGATCTTCCATTAACAAGGAGTGCACAATTGCAAATTTCTTCAACTAATACATCAAAAGTAGGATGTTCCATTTGAGAAATTTCCCAAAATAATTCAGGTCAGGCGGTTTTCAAAATGAATTGTGAATAAACAGCCTGGCCTATTGGAGCAACTATAAACTTTCTAATATGATATAATATTACTAACAATAAGACTGTATTTATTATACTAATTAATAAAGAGGAATGTGACATTTAAGAATGAATTAGAGTAAGTAATCAAATGGCATAGGATGAACCAGTATTTATAGAATAAAAAATCATCTTGTGATACAGTTAAAAACAACATACAACTAACTATTGGACTGGAAAAGGAAAGTATAAATAAATAGAGAACAAAACAAATTTTTCTAACAAAAACTAGGCATATTGCCTTAACCAATAATGAGGGACAATGTTTAACAAAGAAGTAGATTTGACTTTTTTTTCTATTTTATTCTTTTTCTCTTTGAACAAGGGTTTAGGTAATATTATTAACTCTTCATCAGTATTTTCCTCAGTCAAACACAACATTGAAGTTCCCTTGACAGGGATTACTTCCTAAACATGGCCACAATCACCATAGTAATTAGAACCTTCATTCCATAGTTTTCCCAGCAACATGATTCCTGCGCCAGCAGCTGAAACTGAAGTACATGATTCCTGCGCCAGCAGCTGAAACTGAAGTAATGAAAACTGATGCATCCATTTTGATGGGAATAGAGGAAGAAGAGTAGTGCTGATGATGCTAGGTTGGTAGTGTTGTTTTGATGGTGCTGGTGCTTGTAGCCTTGTTGTTTTTCTGTGAAGACTTGTGAGGAGGATTGATTTCTCAAAGTGTATTTATGGTACACAAGGCAAAAATGGAATTTGGAAAAAAAGCAGTTTTAGAAAAAACTAGAAAATCACTAAAAAAAAAAATACTTTTTCAGAAATCAAAAACAAATTTTTTTTATGGCACAGGCCCTTCAATAAAGAAGCCTTCTAAATAATAATCTTAAAAGACAATTTCACTTTTGAAAGTGACATTAAATTTTATTAATTTATTTAATATTGTTTTTTTGATTAATGTTTATTTCAAAAATACCCATATAAAAAGTAGAAAGAAAACAGTTGAAAAGTTATTATAAAATTATGTAAAAAACTTCTATTTGGAATTTTATTCTTTTACTCTTGTGAGTGAAATTGATTTTTAAGCTGTGATGGTTTTTTTCACAGCTGAAATTCATTTTTCTTGAATAAAAAAATGATGTCATCAGCTTTAATTAGTTTTCATGAATGCTGCATTAAAGACTACTGTTTCTCACAGGTCTTTTTGGATTGTAAACGACTAGCCCAAGAAAATTCCTCACAGCATCATTTATCTCCTCTTGACTGTATCCCAGCTCAAGGTAATCCTTCATTAATTTTACATCAGCTTGAGCTTTTTATATTACCAGCTGTGCTTCCAACCTCTGTGTATGTTTGGGATTCTTCCAATTTGAGGTGTTGTGCATCTTGAGTGTCTTCATTTTTGAGGTTTCTTCCCTCTAGCATTGTTAGCCTGTGAGATAAAAACAGTATCAATCCAGCCTACAAAACATATAAAATACTAAATATACCTTAAAAAGAAACTTGAAAATATATTAATTAATCCTCAAGAAGTTGAATCAAGGACAAAAAAAGAAAAAACCAGGAATTTATGTTTACATGTTACTAAAGAGAACTTGAATTACATGTAACAACATCCTTGTAATATTTTATAATCCATAAAATAATGAGAAATTATGAAAATAGTTAGTACAAAGATTTTAAATTAATTCAAATAGGGGAATATTGTTTTTGGCACCGCCCAAGATATTGTTTTTGGCACTGCCCAAAACCTGTTTTGCACCCCCTTTTGACATCAGGAGGGTGTCAAGCCTTTGTTAAATTTTTTGGATATTATTTTAAAAATACTTCTAGGTGTCCTAGAGCTACCAAACTTTTTTGCCAGCATCCTGAATTTTCCTCCTTCATATTCTGAGCTTTTTTTTCTCCAAAAACAAATTTGAAGTACTCCATATTTAGGCAATACACAAAATCAAATAAAAAATAAATGAAAAAAAGGTTAATGTGGGAAATATAACCTAAAAATTTTATCACATGTATTTCAGCCTTATTGGAATATGTGATACAAATTTTTACCCACAGGGAAACAAAAAAAAAAAAAAAAATAAGATTTTACATTTACTTCTGCAAAAACTGGTGTTAGGTCTTATTTCCCACATTAACCGTTTTTTTTTTTATTTTTTTTTTATTTGGTGTACTCCCTAAATATGGAGTATTTGAAATTTGTTTTTAGAGCCAAAAAAAGCTCAGAATATGAAGGAGGGGTGGGGTTTAGGATTCTGGCAAAAAAAGTTTGGTAGCTCTAGGACACCTAGAAGTATTTTTAAAAAATATTTAAAATATTTAAAAAAGGCTTGACGGCCTCCTGACGTCAAAAGGGGGTGCATGACATGTTTTGGGTGGTCCGAAAAACAATCCCCTTTAAATATAGAATACATAATAGATGTGTTGAATAATTCAAATAAAATCTCAGACTTCTTAGAAATTTGAAATAACTTATAAATTGATTTCATGATCAACATGGAAATGAGAAATAACTTTATTGAAATATTTCAAATATCTATATCTTGTCCACGTTTGACAGTTGGCTATACATATGTTGAGAGTGAGAATGGAAAGAAATAATTAAAATGATTTCTATTTGACATCCATGACAACTCTGGATGCCAAAAAGCGCCCAAAGGAAGGATAATAGGCTTCTCCTTGAGCTCTGGAAAGATTATAAATAGAGGGCCTCTTTTGCCCTCTTCCCACATTCACTCAGAGTCTTCAGATAATACCAAGTAAGTATAAATATCTGTGTGCCTCTTCCCATAATTCATAGAGCTTTTCCTCTACATCTTCCAGTGGATCTTCTACATCCACATACTAGAATTAATATTGATAGTTAAATAGTGTTATTTCCAAACCCATCTATATTTATTATTTTTTAAAAGCAGTTGCAGCAAGACTACCACCTCTGAATACAGCCAACCGTTTCCTTATCCCCACTTCTTTCCACCTCTCTTAAATTATTATTTAAGAGTTTAATTTCTTAAATAAAGATACTTGATATCTTTTAAGAAGAACTCATTATAAGTTTCTTTTGGTTACCATCACAACCTTCTTTATAAGAGACACCACTCAGCTAGTGGTACAGCTGTTATTAAGATTAATAATATTATTAGTAACAGCCTTAGTTGTAAATTCTTGACTTTTGAGTCATTTTAAAACTTAAGAAGAACATATAAGGATAGGAATAGTACTAAAAGGCTATTTTATACCTTTCAGTTTCATATCCAAGCCTTACAAGCATGATGTTTTTTCTTTTTTTTTTTGGTTCTATTGCTAGCTTAAATTCCTTGTATGTGCCTTGTGGCTTCCATAGCCTTGTGTCAATATGCAAAGTTTACCTGTGATGACTCCTCCGCTGGACCTCCACCTTGAGCTAAGATTAAAAATTAATCATCAAGAAAAATATGTATGAGTTTAATTGTCTAATCTTCTCTAGTCTATTTTTCAAGCTGCAAGAAATCAAAGGAATTCAATTTGAGATTTATTTTTTTAATCATGAGCTTCATCCACCAGAGACCTTTTTTAGTGGGAGATTTAAATGTAATAGAGCTTCCCAAATTGCATTGGTTTTTCATAATTAGAGACATTAGACAAAGTGAGGTTAGAAGAGAGGTTGAAATTTTGTGGGGGTGATGACAGGAAATATTCAGGTGATAAGGGTGAAAACAAAGTGTTCATAGATGTTTTGACAAGATTTTCAAGCATGGGGTCAATCAGGTTGGGGATTCCTTGCATTTTGGAATCCATTTTGATGATCAGGTTGAGGATTCATTCCTTGCATTTTTGAATCCACTATGTTGATCAGGTGAGTAATTTTTCTTTGGAATAAGCTAAAATACCTTACCAATATAGATTAGATGATACAAACAGGAAGTCAGCTGATAGAGTTTTTTTTTTTTTTCAAAAGTTAAAATTAAGAAATACACAATCATACTTGAGAATTTGAGTATCAATTCCTGGATCTTGCTTGGTGTGGAATCCCCTTTTTTGTCAGAGTTATGGATACCCACTTCCTTCATAAATCCAATGATCTCACTGGCTAGAGTTTCTAAGTCTGTCAGCTTGCTACAATGTTAAGCAAGCCAACAATAAAAAATAAAAAATAAAAAATAATTGAAATTGAAAATAAATGAAAATATATAATAGTACACCTTTTTTGGAGACATAAAGTGAATGAAATATTTTTTGTATAGTTTAATTCATTGTTAAAAATCAACCCCAGTCACCCAGCAAAAAAGTATGGGCAAAACTTTAACTCATTCTATTTTTATTTTATTTATGGAGAAAGAGTAGAAGGAAACCCCCATAGACCCTACCCATTTTGGACAACAGGGCACCCTAAAGTGTTTTGAATATCATATATACCAAGTATAAATTAACCCTTGTTTTTAATTTTTCGTTATTGAAAAGAAAAAAAAAAAAATTAAAATTAAAATTGTTTTTTTGGTATCTTTTTTTTTGATGTCAACGCAAATGACAAGATGTGAGGGGGTCAAAAAAAAAAAAATCAATAAGTGAAAAAATAAAAAAAAAGCAAAGTTGATATTTTTTTCTTTCTTTTTAAAGAAGACAAAAAGAAAAAAAAAATGTAAAAGAAATAAGAAAAAGAGGAACAAAAAAAAACAAGCGGAAAATAAGACAAGATATTCTACTTCAAAAAAAAAAAAAAGGAATTATGAAAAAAGAAAGAACCCAACGAGCATATATGTTTATATTTTTTTAAAAAAAGAAAAAGAGGGAAAAAATGAGCAGAAGGTTACACAAAGAGTACGGGTTGTTTGGGAATCCAGAACAAAGCGGATCTTTTAATCTAATTACAATTCATCGTGAGATCCCAATGGTTCCTCTCCATTTCCGGAGGCGTAAAGTTTTGAAGTGATGGGGGAGATAACGGCTTGGAGAGCTTCACGTTGTTCATCAAATTCTTCAGCCGATGCTGTTGTTGTGTTCTCATCCATCCATGTCTGAGCTTTCTTAATTTCAGCTTGGATGGTCTTCTTGTCTTCGGCATCTAGTTTACCTCCCATACCATCCTTGTCAGCGATTTGGTTCTTGATCGTGTAGATGAAATCTATTCAGTCAAGCTCTATTAGTTCCAATATCATGCAGCCTCATCTATGAACAAAAAAAACAGTAATAAATTAAACGTACTCTCAAATGCGTTTCGGGAGTCAATCTTCTTCTTGAGTGCTTCATCTTGGTCCGCAAACTCAGCTGCCTCTTTAACCATTCGATCGATATCTTCTTGACTCAATCGACCCTTGTCATTTGTCTGTTACAACATCATGAATGCTCAGTGCACACCCAAATTTGACTAAATAGACATCAAGAATAGCCTACAATAGTAATAGATTCGACTCGGCCACTTCCTTTATCGGCAGCGGATACTTTCATGATACCTAATAAGCATGGTAGACTTGGTCAATAATATGTCGCAGTAGAAATTTGAACAGAGGACATACCGTTTGCGTCAACCTCGAAGGTGACTTCAACTTGAGGAACACCTTTGGGTGCAGGGGGGATGCCGGATAGTTCGAATTTGCCAAGCTGGTGGTTGTCCTTGGTCATGGTACGCTCACCCTCATAAACTTGAATCAACACAGTGGGCTGGTTGTCCGACGCTAATAATCAAACGGTAGAGTTGGTGAGTATGAAAGTTATCCATTTCAAAATCCCAAAGAGCACGAACCGGTTGAGAAGATTTGTGATTTTTTAGTTGGAACCACGGTGTTTCGGTCAATTAATTTGGTCATGACACCACCGGTGGTCTCAATACCCAAGGTCAATGGGCAAACATCAATCAGAACCAAGTCTTCGTTGCCCTCCTCACCAGACAAGATACCACCCTGAACGGCTGCACCAAAGGCAACAGCTTCATCGGGATTGATGCCCTTAGAGGGTTCCTTTCCGTTGAAGTATTCTCTAAGAAGTTCTTGGACTTTTGGAATACGGGTAGATCCCCCAACTAAGACGACATCGTGGATGGCCTGGAATCAACGTATCAAAGAATAGGTAAGGGGCTGTTCAAAATTCCGAGTATGAAGAGATTCAACTGACATCCTTCTTAACATTAGCATCCTTCATCACTTGTTCAACAGGCTTCATGGTCTTGCGGAAAAGATCAATGTTAAGCTAGAAAAAGTGATGATTGTCAATACAATTAGCTTGACCGTCATGTGTTGTTGCAAAAGACTTACCTCCTCAAATTTAGCTCGAGTAAGAGTCTCAGAGAGATCTTTGCCGTTGAAAAAGCTATCAATTTCAATTCGAGCTGATTGCTGGCTGGACAAGGTTCTCTTGAGTTTCTCAACATCACGTTTCAGTTTACCCATTGTTCGGAGGTTGGTAGTGATGTCCTCGCCGTTGTGCTTGCGTTTCCATAATTGAATAAAGTAATCAATAACTCGGTTGTCAAAATCTTCACCTCCCAAGTGAGTGTCACCGGCGGTGGCCAAGACTTCAAAGACACCTTCGTCGATCGACAATAGGGACACATCGAAGGTACCACCTCCCAAATCGTAGACGATGATTTGACGTTCACCCTTGGTCTTATCAAGTCCGTAGGCGATGGCTGCGGCTGTGGGTTCATTGACGATTCGGAGGACATTTAAGCCAGCAATAGTACCAGCGTCCTTGGTTGCTTGACGCTGAGCGTCATTGAAACTGATCATACAAGAAAAATGAGAGAATGAATAAAACTGGCACAGAGTGGTGAAAAGAAAAAATAATAGAGATGACGTACTAGGCAGGGACAGTCACGACGGCGTGGGTAACTTTTTTACCCAAGTAGGCCTCGGCGGTCTCCTTCATCTTACCCAACACCATGGCTGAGATTTCTTCAGGAGTAAAAGTTCGTTTTTCACCCTTGTATTCGACCTGAAGGACAGGTTTGTCACCTTTCTTGACCACTTTGAATGGGTAGAGTTTCATATCACGTTGGACATCGGCATCATTGAACTTTCGGCCAATCAACCGCTTGGCGTCATAGATGGTACTAATTAAAAGTTGAGAGGCGTAAGTGGAATAATAGAAGTAAATGTAGGTTATAAATGAAGAGGCTCACTTAGTGGGGTTAGAGGCGGCCTGGTTTTTGGCAGCGTCACCAATTAGACGCTCACCTTCTGAGTTGAAGGCAACGTAAGATGGAGTGATTCGGTTTCCCTGTGACGTAAAAGGTTATTGTAAGTATGATAATATCAGAAGTGGGGGAGGAATAATTGAAGTAGGACTAACCTGATCGTTGGTCAAGATTTCGACACGACCTCGCTCCTGAACACCCACACAAGAATAAGTAGTTCCAAGATCGATTCCGATCACGCTTCCAAGCTATAGTAGTAAGAAACGGATGATGAGAATTAGAAAGCCATGATGAAAATAAGAATTGAAAATGATTAGTAAAGGCAATATGGGAATCGAAGAGACTCTTACATTCTGAGAATCTGCTTGGTCAGCACTTTGAGTAGATACGCCGAGGGCGAGGGCAATACCAGCGATGACGAAACTGGCCCACTTCGGCTTCAGTCCCCTCAGGGAAGATGATCGAGACATTTAAAAGAGTAGTATAGTGAAAAGAAATTCCAAGTTTTGTCTTATCTGAGTACTACACTAACACTAATGACTAGTTCTCCGTTGGAGAATCAAAAAAGGAGAAGAATTAATTATTTGTGCTGTTGAGGGGAGATGGGCCTCTTTTTTAAAATCACTTGGCTTTTAAAATACCCTTGCGACACGTCTTCGGCTTAAACTGACGACGTGGAATGGAAAACTCCAGGAGGTGTACTACGCACCGCAGCAAGGGTAAAACAGATTGAATCTTTGAATCAAGGAAACCGTCTAAACAACCATCGCACAACCAAAAGGTGTATCACCAAGCCCATCTCCAGGATCATCATCCCTCCCGAGTTGTAAATTGTAATCGTTGTCCTCCGCCTCGGAGTTTAATCTCTTGTCTCATCGGCGCCGCTCCTTCCATCAATAACCTTCTCCCGCCTTCCTCAAGGCGGTGGCGCTCCGTTCCTTCGAAGCTTATTTTTTATTTTCAAAGGAAAGCTCGATTTTAATATGAATTGTGGAGTTTAACATAGCAAATCAAAAGTCATCCCCAATCCACTGAGACATCAAGAATTGTGAACACATGAGGATCTAATCGATGTGTTTTACTTTATATTTCACAATGAAATGATGAATTGTTTACCAGCTAGTTTTGCTGCAAGGAAACCTATCTCATTTGCCTCCAACTTGTTAGTATTTACTCGTACATGACCACAAATATTCTAAAAACAATTCAAAGAACCACATTTTCTGTTCATTTCTCTTCAAAGTTTTTATGACGATTTAGTATGGAATATACACCACCAGAAAAAATGGAGCAAACAAGGTGGGTTGCTTTCACAGGAACAAAGGCATCCCCTTGTTCTTATCAAAGCAACCAACCTTGGTTGATCTGTTTTTTCTGGTGGTGATACGCATGGTTGAAATCAAATTTTATAAGAATGTAAAATAAAAGAAAATCAGATTTGTATATATCTACATATATATATCATGCTCTTTTAGGAAGCAGCTCCGTTAGCAAGATTCGATCTTCCAAATAACATTTCTCCGACAAGATGACCTAAAACCAAAGCCACAAGGTAATAGACATTAAAAGTCATCACTACGCATGGTTGAAATCAAATTTTATAAGAATGTAAAATAAAAGAAAATTAGATTTGTATATATCTACATATATATATCATGCTCTTTTAGGAAGCAGCTCCGTTAGCAAGATTCCATCTTCCAAATAACATTTCTCCGACAAGATGACCTAAAACCAAAGCCACAAGGTAATAGACATTAAAAGTCATCACAGCCAACTAAATTTTAAGTAAAAAAAAAAAAAAATAGAAAAATAGAAAAATAGAAAGAGTAAGTGAATGAATGATAAGAAGTATTATAATTATAAATGCATAGAAGAGTAGACAAGACCATAAGAAAGTACTCGAGGCCAATCGAGATACCAGCAAGGATACCCCTAGGAAGGTCACGATGAATAGACCATGTAACACGGCGAGTTAATTGAAAAGAACTAGTAAGATTTTTATCTTGATATTTATTCATCTTTATTTGACTAGGGAATCCACTATCGTGCCATTGTGTTTGACCGGTCGGTTGTAGCCATGCAAGGTGAATTTGATGGCGTAGTACTCCTAATAATTTAACTCCTATGGTTAATGTAAATAATCCTAGACATGCTCCAATTGTCGCTCCCGTTGATTCGGGTATCCAAGCTGAGAACCATAATGGTACATTTGGTATCGCTGCTTTGAAATACGTATTCCTAGTTTAATGTGGTGTCATTTTTCGTAATGTTCATCATGTTATTTTTTTTTTTTTCTTTCTTCATGTTAATTTTTTTTTTTTTTTTTAAAATCAATTAAAAATTTGTTCATCAAAAAAGCAAGCGGTTGATGTTCTGGCTCATATCAATTAGTAAGAAATAATTAAAATTGTAATTCATATTCTTATGTTTGTATTTATGTTTATGAAGTCAAGAAAGATATAAAAAATAATAAAATATAAAAAAATAAAAAATCGATTATGAAAAACCTTACATCATGAATACTTCCGCTGTTTCATTTCGTGAATAATTATGGTCCATGTTAAATATATTGTATGAAAACTGATGATTGGTTAGACAATGCTCTGATGTTCGGAGTATATATTTAGATGAACCTGATATATCAATCTCAATCTGATCTGTGACAACATTGTTTCCAAGTGTCACAGGAAGGGCTGACGGCAGCACTTTAAAGATGCGCGCTGACGGGCGCCAGAAGAGCAAGAGCTTCTCATTGGTGGCATATATAAAAGAAAAGGTTGAAGCCCTAAAAGCATAGAGAAGATGAAGTTAATCCAAAATAAAATCAATCATATATTTATTTTAAATTAATCTATATATTATTTAATAATATTGTACAACATCAAGACTTCAATAATTCTGATTCTGAAGAACAAAAATCGATTGCTTGAATGTCATCAGAATGTTTTGGAATTTAATCTTTTTAGTAATTTTATTTAAATATGATTAAAAAGATTTTACAATATAATTTGTATTAACTTCTCTATTATTTCGTAGTTTAAACTTGAAAAAAAAA
>KN362253.1:545-14226 GCA_000785685.1 Uromyces viciae-fabae
CCTCGAGAATGGAATATCGAACTGCATCAGGCTCTGATTCAATCCGGTCTTTCTCAGTCGTCTTATGATCCCACACTCTATTTTAAGTTAATTAATAATAGATTGATTGGCTGTCTCACAACTCATGTGGATGATCTCGCAATTGTTGGGGAACCTTTCTTTTTGTCCTCTATAATCTCTTCGCTGGGAAAGAAATTCAAGATAGGAGTGGATGAAGAACTAAATCATTTCTTGTCCCTCAAAATTGTCCAAGACATTCCAAACTCTCAATTGTTTCTTAGTCAAGACCACTATATTGAAAATGTGGCTGCCCGCTTCTTGAAAGGTTCTTCAACTCGCGTGATTACTCCTACAGACACAAACTTCAAGATGCTTGTTCGGAAGACCCCAACAGAAGAAAAATCATCTGGACCCTACCCACAACTCATTGGTTCTCTCTTGTGGCTTTCACAATGCACTCGTCCGGATGTGTCGTTTGCCGTAAACAAACTTTCACAATTTCTGCGTGACCCGTCTGATCTACACTGGAAGGCAGCAGTACATATTTTGAATTACCTTTCCAGTACCAAGCATCTCAAACTTCGTCTGGGTGGTAAACTTGACATCTCTGGCTTTTCGGATTCTGATTGGGCGGAGGACCACGATGATCGTCGTTCAACCTCAGCTTACAACTTTAGAATAGGGATGGGGGCTATCTCTTGGAAGTCTAGGAAACAGGCTACGGTCTCCCTCTCCAGCACCGAGGCGGTTGAGCTCATCATAAATATCTTCTGATTTACCTCTCAATTGAACTAGAACCTTCCAGAACCCATTTCCTTCCTTTCAATTATTACTCTTACTCAACACTTTTCTCAAAGCAACCACATATCCCTCTACTCAAAGTCTGATGCTTTTGAATTGAAGAAAAAAAACTTCATCAAACAAAGGCACCCAGTTTCTCCACTTGCTAGCCTTACTTCACACCATTGAATCCTTTCCAATTTGAACTGGCTGCCTTCTGCTATAGTTTCTTCCCTCAATGTCCTCCTTCTGGAAAAATTTTAAAATATAAAAATATCCTTCTTTTAATCCCCATTCCTCATCATCTACTTCCTTCTTTAGCTATGTCATACTCAAATCCCCTCATGATTTACTCTGCATTTAACTCTCCCCCTTCCCCAGTATCTGAGGATAAAAATCCTTCCACTCATTAAAGCCCTTACTTGAAATTTCTGTTGTTCTTCTATGTCTTTTCTCTACTCCAACCCTTCCTTCATTTTCTCAAAGATTTTCTTTTATTCATTAAAAATAAAAAATAAAAATAGAATTCCTTAATTTAGTATGATTTTTCCACTGGTGTGTAGTTGCCTGTGGGAATATCTTTAGATTATCAATGTCCAACTGTTCATAATTAAATAATTTATTTAGATAATTTGTAGTTGTGATTTAAATATAGTTTAGTTCTTTTATACTGTGTGTAGTTGTGGTATAGAAAAATAGTTTAGTTTTACTTCATGTGAAGTTGTGAAGTAATACCTGTAATCTAGTTTTCTCTCATCTGTAGTTGTGAGATCATTAATTAGATTTTCAATATTTGATGTGTAGTTGTGGAACTCTCATTTAGTTATATATTTGTGTCATGTGTAGTTGTGACACAAACCCTTCCAATGTGTAGTTGTAGGAAGTTTTTCATCATTTTGTAATATGTCACAGATGTGTCACATTTCTTTCTTTTATACTTGGCTACTTTGATGAAATAAAAATGATTTAGTTGAGCTTCTTTCAATCTGAAACTACAAAGAAAAATTGCCCCTGCTCCTCTTTCAAAATTATCCTTCTCTTCGAATAAATCATCCTCTTAAAAACCCTCAAATTACAACACTTTCCTCCCAACCTAGATTTTCTTGGTGGCTGTAACACTGATTACTCCCTTTACTATTTTCTGTCCCCTCCCCTCCTGATTGACTAACCAAAGGAAGAGCTTGCACACCTATTGAATGTTACCTCTTTCCTATTTCAGATCACTAACAACCTCATGTTAGATACTCCTGGTAATGTTGGAGATATTGAGATTTGTGATGGTGGAGGGTTTTCTGGTGTGCTATCCCAGTTTAAATTCCAAAATAATATTATGGATAAGGGAAAGGAAAGCCATACTCCAGGAACCAGTCAAAAGTAAATTATCATACTCCATTAAACAAAAGTAAAAGAGACAGGAACCATCCAAACAAATATTTAATCAAGAGATTCCATTGAAGAAGAACCAGAATACTATAGGGTAAGGGAAAAAATGTTAACTATTAAAATGAGAATGGAGGGAAAGCTTAATGGTATTCAAAAAGCCAATCTAAATGAAGAGAAACATCAGAGGAATAAATTTATGCAATAATTTTTGAGAATTATTCCGGAATAAGAGAAAATGTAGCCTTTCAAAAATACCTTAATTCAAGAAAGTAGAAGGAACCTTGTAACGAAAAGATAAGGGAGAGGCTAAGCCAGAAGTAGGTGCAATAAGCATTCCAGAAAGAGGAAAAGGAGAGGAAAATTTGAATTGGGGATTAGTGAAATCAATCAAGAATTGGGAAAGGCATTGTTTGAATGTTTAGTAGTAACACAAAATGCATAGAAAAGTTTCAAGGTCAATGACTTGAAGAATTTATGTGAAGCCAAATCATGGAACTCATGAACATTAATTCTACACTAGAGAGGGTGACTTGAGTGATGAGCTGGTGAGAATGAAGAGAGTTGTTGAATAATGATATATCTTCTAGCATGATCTCATCAATCATCTATATCACTTGACAGGGCCCATAGTTGGTTCAAGTGAGTGAAATCATTATGAGACCTTGTAAATCCACAATTCCAGGCAGAGAGATGGATTGGAGCAATCTTGTTTTGAGCACCTGAACCTCTTGCAGATGAGACTCTAAGGATTTGACCATTGATTCACACCATTCAGTTCAAGAGACACTGTATTCTTAACCTACAAGCTTTTTGGGATGGATAAGATAAGGGGGGGGGAGACTTCCAAGATATTCTAGAAGGCCAACAAAAGGAAAAACAGTGATGAAATACTTGAAATGAGAAAGAAGAATAAATGAGAACAAAGAAAAAAAGGAAAGATTGGAGAAGAAAAACAATGAACCAAAAAAACTAAAATGTAATGGGAAGAAATAAGAAAATAAAGCAATCAAGAGAGAGAGAGAGAGAGAGAGATAGAGATAAGGCCACATCTTAATATATCATAAAATTTTAACACAAAAAGAAAGCAAAATAATTTTAAAAATCTAAGTGGCAATCAAGCTAAGAAAAAAGAAACATATAACTGGGCCATAAACATTAAGGCAAAGGGAAAAAAATAGAGGGGAAGAGAGACAGAGGGGTCAAGAAGTTTTGCACTGAAGTACACACATACAAAGAAAGAGAAATAAGTGAAAAAAAAAACTATAAGCTGTGCTAGACTTGTTGTGGACCAAAGAGAGCGGATCATCTTCATTCTGTTTTTTTCAATTACTTTCAATTTTACTTTTTTTTTTACATAAAAACAGAATAAGTCTTCATTTGAAGTATCATTATAGTGGATGTTAGATGGCAAAAAACTGAAGAAGGGAAGAAATTGGCTGACTTGTACGGGGGTAATCATAATATATAAAAATTAGAAACAAAACAGGCAGGTAACAAAGAAAGGTGGGGGCGGACTGAGAGGAGAGGGAAAAAATAAGAAAGTCATGTAAGGAAAAGATCCTCTCAGAACGAGCGCTTGAAATGTGCAAGTTAGAGGTCAACTGTCCTTATTGTATCCCTTTTTGTGACAGTAATAATCTCATTTTAACTTCTCTTGTCGTGTCAGTAATTATCACATTCCAATACGGCGCTGGTTTCCGGCATTCAACAAGCTCATAAGGTCCAACTGAGAATGAACTGGATGCGCTTGAGAATTAGAAGCTGATTGGGGAGCTATATTCCCAAGCTGGTGTTGGAAAGGGTGCGTCAACCGAGGTCCGCCAGGCTGTAAACCTGGCAATCCAGACGTATTCGCCAAAGGCGACGGAGGAGGCTGAGGTTGTTGTGGTCCAGAGGAGCCGGCCCCCATTGGATTGTTAATCAACGGCACAATTCCAAACCCATTTACGGTTCCAAATCCTCTGGTCGCTGGCCCTCCTATAAATGGGAAAGTCAGGTTGGAGTTTGCTGTATGGTTGGCGAAAGTTCCAGAAGGTAGACCTTGCTGACGTTGAAGGCGTTGTAACTGTTGCTGTTGAAGCTGAAGCTGTTGGTGGTGATTAATTGGATGGTGCTGAAGGCCTGGTAGGATTTGTTGTGCTTGGTGCGTGAAGTTTCCCGGGCCTGACCGAACATTTCCTATGGTAGTTTGCGTAGCCGGTGGACTGGTGTAGTTGACTGTAGGTGGAACGATTCCCGCATGGTGGGCTGGTGCCTGTTGATGTAAAAATAAGGCGTTAAGGGAGGAGTGAGGCGGATTGGCCGGGGGAATCTGAAATATTCCGTTCGAAGAATTCAATTGTTGTAAGCTGTGAGGCGTGCTATTTACTGCAGGGGCTGGAGCACCCATGGGAACACCTGCATAAAAAGGTTATAACACAGACCAAAGAGGTGAGTTAATTATCACTGGCGTAGCGATCATTTATAAAAGAACCCACGTTGGAAATCAAGTCCGTTTTGCTGATGCTGATGTGGTCATTTTTCAATATAGAAAGAAAAACATGAATCAGATGTGAACAAGATAGAAACTGATAGAAATATCATATGTTGAATTTGAGCTTACCTCAAACTGATTCAAACCTTGCCGGTTATTGGATAGTAAAGCAGAAGACGTAGGGTTGAGAGACATGAGTGAGCTCAAATTATTAACCCCATTAGTTTGGTTGATAACATGACTGGGTGATACGCGTTGCTGATGGAGCTGACGAGTCAGGAAAGCTAATTTTTGGTTTTCGCTATGGCGATCCTGGGCTAGTTGTTGAGCAGGAATATTTCCCAGGTTATTTGGGTTGTTGGCCGACTGGAGCATGTGTTGGAGCTGGAACATTTGTGTGTCAATTCCTCCCTGATTGCGAAGGGCACCAGAGCCAGCCTCATTCGGGGGTTTAGCATTTGAAGCATGGGAGGGGTGATTGATCGTGGTAAAGAAATTGAATGGTTGATTGGCAGATACATTGACAGATTGAGAGCCGGTAACACCACGAGTTGAGTTGTCATTGGCGGTTTGTGTGAAGCTATTACCAGAGTTCGGTTGACCTGTTTAGTTAAGATGATCAGAAGGCTTATAAAAGTTTGCAGCAGGGGTATTGAGGGGAATCAAAGATTACGACTGTTGGAAGGCTCACTTGGAATAATATCATCGGTTGTTCTGGTTCGATCCTTAAACTCAGTGTCGGGAACAGATCGTATGCCATGGATGTGGCTGAATGTCGGCGAAGTGCTGTGCTGTTGAAGAAAGCTAGCGAGATCGTTGTTGAGGATGCCTTGCTGTATACTAGATGTTTCTAGTTTGTTGTTTAACTGAGAAGTGGAAGAATGTGCGTTGGAGCTGGATGCATTCTCGTGACCTGGCTCAAGATTTTGCTGCCAAGACATAAAAAACGAATAGAATGCAAAGCGGGCAAAAATCAGCCTAATTGCATCAATGATGAAAGGGGTCATAGATTGGTAGATAACTCACTTTCGAACTCAATTGAAGCATGCTCAAAACACGAGCCATGTTTTCAGGATCAACGCTGGGGTTACCAACCCCTTTCGAGGGGCTATCCTGATCAGAATGGTTTGCAGATTGTGGGCGATGATCATGTTTGTGTTGATCAAAAAATTTAGCGAAGCGGCTTGCCCTAGGAAGAACGGATAGATCATTTTCAATGTGGTCTTGGGGAGGAGCACCATCATTCTGATCGGACAGTGATGGGTCCATCAAGGTCGCAAAGCCAAACTGCTTGTATGATGGATGGGACGCTGAATCAAGTGTATGTGAGGGGTCCGATAGGGGGTCAATGCGAGACTTGGTTTGAGCTTGGATAGGAGAAATTGTGTCTATAGTTCCAAACGAGCCATGAATTGGACCATCTTCTGCTTCAAGGGGTGATTGAAGCGCGGTAGAGGGATTGCCTGAACCTGCAGGAGCGGCCAGCTTCTTTTTGGCCTCGAGTGCTTTCATTTCTGCTTTCCAGGTTTGAATGGCGTCGGCCTCGCTGGGACTACTACCGGAATGATTTTGAAGACCATTGACAGGCTTAGAGATTTCCCACTTGCCTTGACCCGAATCCCAAGCTCCATCCTTGACTCGTCTGGGAAGATGAGAAGTTAAAGGCACGTTTGGAGAGATAGGAGGCGTGTTTTTAGAGGCCAATGGAGAGTTAGAGGAAGAGGCAAATTGACTGGGTGATGAATAAGAATCACTATTTTCCTTTGCTTCACGAACTCGTGGATGATTCGAGTTTCGATGTGAGGAATGTGAATTAGGAGTGCAGTTGGACAAGATCTTTTCTCTGGTCTTTTCACGGTGGGAAGCATCTCGAGAATCTTTATCACCTCTGGAATTGGTGGAATGATGATCAGAGGGGTTACGCTTGTTGTTATTGACTTGGAGACCAGCTGCACCAGAGGGAGACCTTCTCCAATTCATGTGCTCGTCACCGGCGGGCCCATCTCGAGGGTTTAAGCTTGATCGACGAGTTTTCTCCCGCTCGGAATCTCTCTCGCGTTCACGTTCACGATTACGTAATCGATCATCGTCCCGATCACGATCAGGGACGTACCTGTCCAATGTACGGCGGTGGTTTGACTTGGATTCAGACGATTGCTGATCTTCAGGGACTCTTGGATTGCCGATTCTATCCTTATGAGCCGATCCGAGTGAGGGGTCAATAGGTTTTCTCCTATTACCCTCATTCACCGAATTGTCTGATCTACCTATGTGCGGTGCACAGTCACGATCAATCACCCTGCGAGCACCTTTGATAGGATTATTGAGCGTATGATTTGAACCATTGAAGTTGGAACTGTTGAAAGGATTTGAATTTAACTCTTCAGTACCGAATTTGCCAAAATTAGCGAAAGGATTTCTGGCAGGTGGTTGGCTCCTTCCTAAAAGGGGAAAACTAGTAGTAGACGGAGAGAGTGACTGTGAGTTGGAATCGGATGAGGCGAACTGAGCGAAGTGCGGATTGGAGGATAGATTAGAACTCGGAAGATTGTGGTTGGAAGGAGGCTTGGTAACAATAGAAAGGTCGCAATCACTAAATACAGAGGAGATAGATTAGCAAGATAGAAGTTATGGTAGGAGTAGCTTAGCTTACCCAAACCACTCGGAAAGAGGTTTTAGATCAGTTGGTCGGACGCAGAGAGGACTGTCATGTAAAGCAAGTAGTTGGGCTCGGGAGTAATGGATGTGTTCCTTAGGCTGAGAGGAGACGGAAGGAGAATTAGGGATGAGACTTGAAGAGGAATCATGTTGGGTCATTTTCAGTGAGGCGTAAGCTCTTGCGGCGGATAAGAGTGCTGAAGAAAGGAATCAACCAGTCAATCAATCAACCAATCAATCAATCAGTTTCACTGAAGTAATGAAATTTGAAGGGAAAGAGAACTAAGTTAGAAAGATTCCATTTAAAAATAGCTGACCTGCGTCTGCAGAGGCCACCGACATGGATGATGGGAGGAGTATGTAGTCAGAAAGGGGTACTTGAACCTTGGTCGGTTGTGGGGGAAGCTGAGACAATTTTTATTGCTGCTGCTGCGTAATAAAATAGTAAAAATAATAAAAATAATAAAATACTATAAATTTATAATTCTATTTCCATAAAACTAGATAGATGAAACTAAATAATTCATTTTATTAACAAGAACCAAAATAGCTGGGAGGGTTTTTTCTTTGTTCCAATTAAATGCCACTTGTGTAAAGATTCAATGGCACCTAAAGAGCATTTCTATTAATAGAGCCGGCAACTTGTACACAGCTACACAATTCCACCCGCGGGCCACATAGTGTCCGACGTGGACACTACCGTTTTCTACGCGGGCCTTCACCGACGGTGATTAACCGTCGGGAAGACGTTTGTAGAACAAGGCGGCTCGCCACCCTCGTCAGTTACCGGATGGCACACCACGCGGCCATGCCACCGTCGGTTTTTGCTCGGCGTGCAGCCCGCGCTGTTCCACCGACATTCCGGATTCTTCTGATTAAAAAAAAATAATAAAAAATAAAAATAAAATAATTTCAAAAAAACAATAAAAAAATAAAAATAAAAAAAATAAAAAAAAACAAAAAAAATAAAAAAAATAAAAAAAATAAAAAAAATAAAAAAAATAAAAAAAATAAAAAAAATAAAATAAAAAAAATAAAAAAAAATAAAAAAAATAAAAAAAATAAAAAAAATAAAAAAAATAAAAAAAATAAAAAAAATAAAAAAAATAAAAAAAATAAAAAAAATAAAAAAAATAAAAAAAATAAAAAAAATAAAAAAAATAAAAAAAATAAAAAAAATAAAAAAAATAAAAAAAATAAAAAAAATAAAAAAAATAAAAAAAATAAAAAAAATAAAAAAAATAAAAAAAATAAAAAAAATAAAAAAAATAAAAAAAATAAAAAAAATAAAAAAAATAAAAAAAATAAAAAAAATAAAAAAAATAAAAAAAATAAAAAAAATAAAAAAAATAAAAAAAATAAAAAAAATAAAAAAAATAAAAAAAATAAAAAAAATAAAAAAAATAAAAAAAATAAAAAAAATAAAAAAAATAAAAAAAATAAAAAAAATAAAAAAAAAGAAATAAAAACAAAGTAGGAAATAAACAAGAATTCAGAAAAAACAAAGGAAGAAAAAACAAAGGAAGAAAAAACAAGAAAAAAAATAAAACAAAACAAAAAGAAGCAAAGAAAAAAATCAGAAACAAAATAAACGATAAGAAACAAAATACAAAATAAGAAAATAAGAATAAATAACAAGAATCAGTGAAAAAAATAAGAAATTAAACAAAAAAATAAGAAACAAAGTAAAAAATAAGAAGCAAAATAAAAAATAAGAAACAAATTAAAAAATAAGAAACAAAATAAGCAATAATAAGGAATAAAAATGAACAGTGAGGAAATAAAAATAAGCAATAAGAATCAAATTAAAAAATAAGAAGCAAAAATAAGAATCAGTGAGAAAAAAAGAATTTAAATAAAATGAAATGGAATTAGAGATTCAATTGATTTTTATTGCATACCAATTTTACAAAAGAAAAAAAAAAAAACAAGAAAGAAACCAATAATTACCATTGAGTTGTCTTGAAATTAAATTTGAGAAAAGGAGGAAAAAAAATTAAATCAGATTCAGAAAATTCTCGTTGCAGTTTTTGAAACATACAGGAAAGACTATACCTTGATAAGATTACCAGTGATCCAATGGAGAAAAAAATAAGATAAAACAAAGATTAAAAAAAACAAAAATAAGAAACAAGAAAAAAGTCAGAAAAGGGTTATTCCAGTTTTTAAAAAAGAGGAAAAAAACAAACTTACCTTCATAATATTGCACATTAAAAAATTCAGAAAAGGGTTATTCCAGTTTTTAAAAAAGAGGAAAAAAACAAACTTACCTTCATAATATTGCACATTAGTGCAATGAAGAAAGAAATGGGATTAAAAAAAAAAATAAATAAATAAAAAAGATGAAAAAAGAAAAGAAAAGAGAAAGTCAGGAAATGATTATTCAAGATTTTAAAAAAGAAAAAAAAAACTTTACCTGTATAAATAAATAAATAAATAAAAAAGATAAAAAAGAAAAGAAAAGAGAAAGTCAGGAAATGATTATTCAAGATTTTAAAAAAGAAAAAAAAAACTTTACCTGTATTAGATTAGCATCAATGCAATCAAGAAGAAAATTGTAGAGCTGCATCTCAGCTTTCATTTAAGCCAAAAATTGGCAAAATAAGTCTTTTATTTCAAAATTTATTTTTGTTTCAAGTTGGCCTCTCAAAATAAAATAAAAAATGACCTTCTTTCTTTTAATGGTTTTATCCTGACTAGATACAGACTTGAAAGGATGGGATTAGATTCTATATCTGCACGAGGCCATCATTCTAATCATTTTTTAATTTTTATTTTCTAAGTAAAAAGCTTTGGCACCCTGGAGGGTTTTTGTATTAAGCAGTCTTTTTTTTATTTTATTTTGAAACTGCACTAAATGTTTTTTTATTTTAATGCATGCAGATAATGTCTTTAGAACAATGAATCACTCAAATACTTCTTGAGAGCCTTCTTCTGGTAATGGATGTGCCATATGGTCAAGGATCTTTGCTAATGTATGTTTCTTGTTCTTAAATCATTTTTTTTGCAAATTCTCAACTCTTTTCACTATTTTCCTACCCCATTTTTCATTCATTTCTGCACTTTTTCATCTGATAATCACCAGATATGGGATATGAATTGCTTGGGGATTTATTGTCTTGGAATGATTGACTTCTTGCCAATGAACATATGATTATTAATATTTTATTCTTTTTGACTTCCCACATATGGGATTATAAGTTATTTGTTGATTAATTGTCTTGGGATGGCTTCTACATCTAAAATATGATCAAGTGGAATGAATTTTTTCATTATTCCTCTAATAATTTACTTCTCAATTAACATATTTTCTTTTTTACCATACACTTTCCACACAATTAGAGGTTATTCGTTGATTAATTATCTTGGATTAATTGCAACTTTCAAAATATAATTGAGTGGTAAGGAAATTTAGAGTTTGCACAAAATCATAGAGTGTCATCAGCTACACTACATTAGCATAGACATACACTACACTACTTGTTAACATAGACACCCGCTACACTACTTGTTAGCCTAGACACCCACTAAGCTAAATGTTAGTGTAGACACATGTTATGCTACTCCGTAGCGGAATTTCTGTTAGCGGTGGAAAATCTACGCCAACTGTTAGTGTAGAGGCCATTAATTTCATCTAATGCTAAAGGAACTCTGGAGGAAAAAAAAAGTGCTATGCTAACATTTAGCGTAGTGGCCTGTAGCTTTAGCTAACACTAACCAAATCAAGGGGAAAAATCCTCCCTAAGCTAGCCTATATTTAGCCTGTAGCGTAGAAACCCACCCTTGATCAAAGATTTTTCAAACAAAATTATTATTTATAACCAATGCTGGGAAATTCTTCAACTTAGACCATTGCTGGGGATCCATCACCATGCCCCAGAATGGAAAAAAGAACTTGAAAAAGTAACTAACCAAGAGAAACCAAAGCCAAAAGTTCAAAACAGTAGAAAAAAAAGAATATGGGTCTGAAAAACAAGATGATGAATCTAAAAACAAAAACTCAGACAAGTCCCAACCTGGTTCACCAACCTCTGAATAATAATTTTTAAAAACCTCTTCTTGTCCTCAAGGTCAAAAGAAAGCAAAAAAAATGCACCCTGGCAACATTCAAATCAGAAAACCGGTTCAAGGACAAAGCACCACAAAAAAAATTGTGTCGCTTGCTAGCAAGCGACATCAAGGAGCTCGGATCAAGCATAGGTCCAAGCTCAGTACAAAATCTGTTGTATATCCAATGCACAGTGACTGTGAATTATGCACATTCACTGCGCACAAAAAAATGAGTTCAACAAAGGGAGGAAATGAATAACAGCCTACTTGATGTCGCTTGCTAGCAAGCGACACTCAAGCAATCATGGTGAAGGGAGCTACTGGAAATGTCACATCACAAGATAAAATTGTTCCATTTTTTTGCTGTTGAAATGATCATGAGCAAGAGCCTCTAGGTTTTGGATTATCAAGAACTGTATTACTTCCAAATGAAAAGCAGGAAGGCAACAGATTGATTGAAAGATGAACAATAAATGCTATCAAACTTTTTAACATATATGCTGTTGAAAATATATATAATATTTCTTAATTATTTTTTTTATTAAGAATAATTCATTCTGATTTCATCTGTAACACATTTTTCCTTCCTATGATGCACTTATTTTTGATTTCTTTCCCTATTCCACCTTTTCTCTTATCCTGATTTCATCTAACACAAAAAAGAAGTTTTTCTAAGATCATCCAATCTTACTTTGGTTGTTTTTTCAATTTTCCACCTCATCACACTGCCATGATCCTCGTTTGATCCAGGTTTTTGGATATGAGAAAGTTTTTCATTTTGGAAATAACAAAGTTTCTCATAATTTTTTTTTGTTTTTTTTTTATCAATAAAATGCATTTCAACTGATCCAAGTGAATACTTAAAAATCCACAAGACATATTTGTGAAATAAAAAAAAGAGAATCTTTTGAACACCAGTCTGGAGGAAAATAGGAAAAGAAATAAAAAAACAAAAAAAATCAAGTGTCTGTGTCACTGGAATCACTTTTTTCTACTCCTTGCGCCCAAAGAGGATTTATCAGATCTTCTTTGAGCATGTGATGTGAGTACCAGTTGCGTATTCCCTGGTAGAAAAGTAGGAAAATGTTGAGGTCTTGTCTGCTGGATAATGAATTCTCTGTGAGGTTGAATTGATTGCTTCCAACTTAATCCACACTGCTTTAAAAGAGAAAACCTTCTTCATTTTCAATAATCATGTTATGCAGTATGCTTGCTAAAATCATGATTTCTTCCAGGTATTCCTGGTTTCAAAGCGGACTGGGATTCTTTGCAATTGTGAACCTTTCTTTTAGAACTCCAAAAGCTTGATTTAAATTTTTCCTGTATAATTGCTGGCTAAAGATAGTCAATCTTGACCTGGGTATCAACTGGTACAAGAGTACCACTCCACTTTTTTTGGCAAAATTTAGGTTACTAGTACTGCACCTGGTACCCGTAAGAAGTGAGGCAGGTACCTCCTGCAGGTACAATCACAATAATTGGGCCTCCAGATTGGTAAAAAATTCTCTAATTCCCACGTATTCAATCATTTTTCTTCAAGCATCGCCAAATAACTTACTTTCTACCTTTCTGACTATGTCAATTACTTGATACTGGGTTCAATTTTCATCTGAGACTATTTCTTTTTTTTGAATTGTTTCTGGCCCTTATTGAATTAGAACTATCAACCCCCTCTTTCCATGTTTACAAGTTACCATCTCTGATTTTATTGTTCTTTGAGTAGAACATATTTACTCCCTTAACTGAAACTCCTCTTCAATGGATGGAGGCTGGCTAGGTTGAGGAGTGGTGTGTGTTGTCTTATGAATTTATACTTGATTGGTTTCTTCTGGTGGATTCTCTTGGACTGGTGAGTTCTGTTTTTTTGATTTAAACATGTGGGTGGCAGCAATTGTTGTTGTTGAGAAGCTAGAGCTAAAAAAAATTCTGACAGCTGCAAAAAATTGATCCACCCCCTCCCCCTGGTGGCCAGAGCTGGGAGGCACCAGGGTAACACACAACATTTCTGCCAAAATAAAGTACCTACCCATACCTGGCGCCCTTCACTTATGCTGTGGCAGGTGCGAGAGGTACCCTCCGCCGGTACCAAGTTACTATCTTTATTCCTGGAACTTGCAAAACTGCAACTCAAACACTTTCATTTTTTATTTAAATTAATTATCATTATATATAGGGGATTGTTTTTTGCACCACCAAAAACCTGTCGCGCACCACCTTTTGACGTCAGGAGGCCGTCAAGTGTTTTTAATTTTTTTCAATATTTTTTAAAAATACTTCTATCTTAAAGCTCCCAAACTTTTTTCACAGAATCCTGAGCCCCCCTACTTCATCTTCTGA
>JNCO01005322.1:0-14213 GCA_000785685.1 Uromyces viciae-fabae
GAGATAGATGACAAGAAACACACCTGAAGAGCACACCAGTGGTGCTGTAAGCTAACGAGGAAGTGTTCGGAAGAGTGTGTTGAGATAGATGACAAGAAACACACCTAAGTGTGTGATGAAGGTAATGAAGCAGGGAAAAATGAGTGAGAAAGAAAACAAATCGCGAGAGCGCATGATCCTTTTAAGAGCAGAGAAAAGAAACTAAGCCCCAATTCCTCCTAACTAACCCCTCTTCACTACCTCCAATGATCTTTTAATCCAACAGTTTCAAGCCATAGATGGACTTCTTCAGCAGCAGACAGTGATTGACCGGAACGGATAGACCCCTGGGTGGCCGCAGATAAATGGTTTCATCAAGAACACCGTTAAGAAAAGCGTTTATTGCATCCATCTGGTGAATATCCATCCCTTCATTAACACCAAGAGTAAGAATAGCTCGAAGCGCAGAAGCTCTACCAGTAGGGGCAAAGATTTCGTGATAGTCAATGCCTTCAATTTGCGCGCTTCCCTGCGCACATAGACGGGCCTTAAACTTCGTGAGAACGCCATCAGTGTTAAACTTCTCGCAAAATACCCAGACGGTGCCCAGCAGGTGAGCTTTTGGTGGAGTTGGCACAATTTCCCAGACGCCTAACCGTTTCATTGCTTCAAGTTCAAGTTCTATAGCCTCGGTCCATTTATCTGTGTCCATCAAAGCCATAGCCTGGTTGTATGATCTAGGTGTATTTTCAGTAGGATTTGTGGATGGCAACACAGCAAGAGCGAACTGGGCATCAAACCAGGGAGTAGCGGTCATTACAGCGTTGGCAAGATGTGCTCTCCGCTTGTAATCAAGAATCTGTGATTGATCAATGTCCAGATTGATGTCCTTTGGTGCTTTGGGTCCCGTGACGACCAAGACCCAGCCAGGTTTAGGCTTAGCAGGTGGTTCTGGTTCCATCTCTCTTTGAGCCGGACTTGCAGATGTCGAGTGATCCGCGGTTTCAACCAAGAGTGTGGGATCCTCTTCTGGTGACGGTCCTGACTCAGAGCTTGCTTCAGGAGAGATGTCTTCATTTAGATCAATTGGTCCAGAATCGGTGCGGGATGAAGGAATAAGAGGAACCTCCTCAGTAAAATCAGGTAAGATTGGTTCAATTTCTCCATGATCTTGTAGTGATAACCCTGGAAACTGGGACTCGTCAAACACAACATTTTGACTGTATTCGATTTTATTATACGGCATGAGAATTCGCCAATTCGGGATACCCAGGCAATAACCAACTAACAGTCCTTTTTTCGCCGTGTCACCAAACTTTCCATTTTGCTTTTCTTTGGGAATGTTGACATAGGCCCGACAGCCAAAAATTTTGAGTCTAGTATAATCAAACCCGTGACCGTGCCATGTCTCATATGGCACTCTAGTCCAACCAAGGTGTTGTATTGGAGTAATATTTTCATACAAGACCGACGTAGTCACAGCCTCACCCCACAGACTGGCTGGCAGACTAGCTTGCTTCAGAAGGGCGCGGGCTTTCTCGCTTGTAGTTCTATTCCCTCTCTCGGCAACTGAGTTTTGCTGCGGAGTGTATGGCGCAGTTATATGATGAAAAATACCGTTGGATTTCAAAAATTCTTCAAATTCATTTGAAGTAAACTCACCACGTCCATTGGTGACAAGATTTACAATTTTAGTGTTGTGAAGAGTAGTTACTAGCTTGTGATATGTAACAAAAGTGGAAAAAGCATCACTCTTGTTTTTAAGTATATACACATGTTTGTATGCTGAGAATGAGTCGGTGATCTTGAAGTAATAGAGACCTCCTCCCAAAGTAGGAGGAGTAATTTTACCGCTTAAGTCCATAGACACCCACTCGAGCAATTTGGTTGGCTTCGGCAAGGTACCCTGAAACGGCAGTTGAGTAGATTTTGACAAGCGGCAGGATTCACAGTCGAGGGTGGACGTGGTTGCACCAGTCATTCTTGCGAGGGCTTCTCTTCTTGGATGACCAAAGCGTCAATGGATCAGTGAGGAGTTGCTAATGAGGTCCTCTTGAGCTATAATGTAAAACTAAATCAGTTCGACCATGCAAACCTAGAATGTTCCGCAGCACAAACGGGTAGAGTGTAAACCTTTTTTGTTCAAACCTAGATGATTGTTGTATAGAAAAGCGCTCTTGCTCATAGCTTCTGTTCTCTTTTCTTCATTCAATCTTCATCTCACAAAACTCACAAGATTGTCTCACTCCGCTTCGTCACATCTCATCACTCAGGTACATAGTCTTCTGTTTCTTTTTATCATATTCTCATACTCAACACCCTGTACTTTCTGTTTCTCTTCATTCACAACAGGTGTGCTTCTATTCCTCGCTGTTTGTCGTGTCATCTCATTTCTGACACCTAGTTGGGTCAACCTTAAGGTCACTTGTTGTTTCCTTATTCTATTCTTCATTCAATCTCCATCTCACAAAACTCACAAGATTGTCTCACTCCGCTTTGTCACATCTCATCACTCAGGTGTGCTTATATTCCTCGCTGTTCGTTGTGTCATCTCATTTCTGACACCTAGTTGGTTCAACCTTAAGGTGTGCTTCTATTTCTCGCTGTTCGTCGTGTCATCTCATTTCTGGCACCTAGTTGGGTCAACCTTAAGGTTTTTCTGCTGTAGGAGGCTACCCTTTTTAGGCTATCCTGTCTATATATAAGACACTTGGACTCACCGGGAGAAACCAAGGTTGCATTTAGGGAGAAAATATGTCTGATAATTTCGCCATTAAATAGGAACATATTTTTCAAATTATCGGAGACAGAGAATACATTGCTTGAGATGTTGCTTAGAGAGCAACCCTTGTTGAATAATCTACCAAGACTAATTAGAGGATGCGATAAAGACGGAACATGCCATGATTTTAACTTGATTTCCTTCATTTTTGAGTTTTTGAGTTTCACCAGTCCACAACCAGCTATAGTCATTTTAGACCCATCAGCAATTTCAACCAACGACGTAATTTTCTTGTAGTTTTCGAAGCATGCCTGGGAGGGGAACATATGATCCGAGCAGCAACTATTGAGCAGAATGGGACTAGCCAGTTTATTGCTGAACGCGACAATGGGAGTAAAGCTAGCATAAGCACTCGACCCGGTGTCAACACTGGCATTGTCATTGATTTCATTGTTTTGAGTAATTGCTTGTTTTGCTTGGCGTTTTGCACCGTGAGAGTTCTTGGATTGATCAGGCTTGAGTTCAGGATGAACTTGCCAACATTTTTCTTCACTATGACGGGCCCTTGGGTTGTGAACACCGTTCTCGCAATAGTTTCTGGTTACCACTAGAGCAGATTTGGTTTTGATTTGAACAGATGAGTCGGCATGAGCTGGATCTCGTACTTTTTCTTCTAGTTTCTCCTTGACAGTATTCAATGTGAGGGGCCTTTTGGCATACAGTAATTCTCTTTCAATTTTCAGTGATTCAGGAAGAAGCTTGACAATAAATTTGGCCATCAGATGTTCATGAATGTGAATATCTGCTGGAATTCCAATTTTCAGACCAAATGACGCGATATTCGCTAAATGAGTATTCAGGTCAGCTAGAAAAGTTGGTACGTCCTTTTTGAACGTCATGCCAAGAAAATCGCTGTACACCAGGGCTTGATTTGAACTTGAGTTTGATTCATAGTGATTACATAGTGTAGACCAAAGTGCACGCGGATCACAACGGTTAGTGTTGTTGACAAAAGAATTTACATTATTTTGACCCATAAGACAAGTCAAAATCCCAGCCGTCTTGACTTGTTTCTCTTCAAAAATTTATTTTTTCTCTAAATCGGTAGGTGGTGTAGGATAACTCTCGAGAAATTTATCTAACCCGTGCTCCATGCAGTATGCGTAAACTAGCGTCTTCCACGTAGTGAAGTTAGTATTACTGAGAGATGGTAGGCTGTTTCTAAATGAAATATTGGTGGACCTTCTGAAGGATTTTTGTTTGAGGTTGTGTTATCTGTTATTTTAACGCAAACCTGGGCTCATAACCTATTGCAACTGAAATGTTAGCTTGGTGCAATTTGATCACCTGAGAGAATATGACACCGATAACTAACCTATTGCACCTGAAATGTTAGCTTGGTGCAATTTGATCACCTGAGAGAATATGACACCGCTAACTAAACTGATAGATATGAGAAAAGACAAGAGAGTGTGTGAGATGAAATGAGAAAAAGAAATAATGAACGAAACAAGAGTTGGAACAGACCTAGGAGCAGAGAAAAGACTGATAATTCTACAAGAAGAAACAATGGAAATTGACTGTATTTCATGTTACACACCTATTGCACCTGAAATGTTAGCTTGGTGCAATTTGATCACCTGAGAGAATATGACACCGCTAACTAAACTGATAGATATGAGAAAAGACAAGAGAGTGTGTGAGATGAAATGAGAAAAAGAAATAATGAACAAAACAAGAGTTGGAACAGACCTAGGAGCAGAGAAAAGACTGATAATTCTACAAGAAGAAACAATGGAAATTGACTAAGGAAAAGGAAAACAACCGGTACAACGTTTACTCTTTAAAGTAGACAACTTAGGTTTCAGCTTGTGCTGCGCGCATCTGTGACTAAAATAGATCCTTGAGCATCCGCCCCGTTGTCATGAGGCGACCCGTCTTCATCACTTTCGTGTTGGCGCTTTAGAGGATTAGTTTTATCGGGAACAGCAAAAAAGGTGCTATCCACCGATAGGCGCGAAGAGGCAGTTACAGGGTTGATGGCAGGTGGTGCGGCTTCAGATTCAGGTGGTGTGGCAACATCGTCAAATTGATCCGAAAGCACCACCGAATTTCGCGCCGGTCTTGAGCGAGACCTTTGCCGTGTAAGTCCTGCAGAAGGTTGCTCTAGAGGTGAAGGAAGTTCAGTCTCCACCGTAGGCCAAGGCAAAACTGGAAATTCTGGAGAAGCCGCTAAGGCATCATTTGTATAAACTGTAATGCGGCCAGTAGGTGAGACCGTCGGAGTATCCAATGGAATTGGCCGATGACTGACGCGCATTGCACACGATATGTGGTTGCCATGATCAAGTTCTTTGAGGGTGTGGTGGACTAGGTGAGAAATAAAACTAAGGTTTTGCTCATCGGTACTACGACTTAGTCCAAGTCGGGCAGCTTCGTGGCGTAAAGAATCTCGAAATGCGCCGCAAGTTGCAGGCGGCACCTGATCTATAAGTTCATCAAACCAGTTATCAGACTGCGATTGAATAATTAATAAAAGGGTGCTTACCAGGGCGCATGTTCCTAGAATCTTGAGTAGAAGACAGCATGTCTATCTCCTCAGAAGCATTGGCTTCAACATTATGGGCTCCAGACTCTTGTTTGATCAGCCCAGGAGAGGCACCGGGGCCAATCGGCAGGGCTTGTGCAATTGGGATCGTGCTGCTGGATGAGTTTCCATCAGCAGATGATGCACGAGGTGCGTATGACAGGTTGGTCGAGGGGTGCTTCTTTGGGCGTCGCCTCCGAGTAATTATAGGAGAGCGCTGAACGCGAGGAATGCGACGGCGAACCTTCCTGATAGTAATCGCAGGACGGGTGATTTTGGCCGAAGCTATAAACCATTCGGCGGGCAAGATAGAGGAATCCGAATCGCTTGTCAAAAGTTGTTTCAATGCATCCCGTAGTTTTACTGCGCCCAGGTTGCGACGGAGGGAGAACTTCTAAAGTTACAAGCAACCAATAGGTGTGTGAATACTGCGTGTTATGGCGGAAAAAAATTGATGCTTTAATCAAGACTTACTGCAGCTTCTGATTGAAGGGCGCGATAGGGGAGTTGATCGATATTTTCGAGGGTCAGAGCTTCGCTCATGTGTATTACTGTGTGAGAGTAGTGGCTGAAGGAAACGGACTGGTGGAAAGGGATTACACCTAAGGGTGAAGGGTGGAAGGGGAAATCGTTATGTTGAAATCAAGACCGGTTAGCTCTTAACACTGGGGAATTTCAGAAGTAGCGCGACACAGGTACCTCACAGGCGCAATCAGATCTGGCAAAGCTCCACAAAAGGGGTGGCACAGCTGAAGTGATGAGGGAGCTTGATGCGGCGAACTGCAATTTTAGAAGATTGTGTGCCTTGGCTCCGCTGAACCGTAACACAAACTATTAACTATCACTGGAGGGCAATGAGACCAGCCGGCAAGCCAATGCGAGCACAACTTGGCAACCGGAACGAAGAATGGTTGAAAACGCTGGGAGGAAGATGTAGTTGACAAGGTGGTGGAAATTCAGTCCTTAAGTGAACAATCGTTCATTGGCAAGGGCTAGTGGTGCCGAGAACGGAGTTATTCAAGTCAGATTCATTCGAATTGACCCAGCTCCGAACTTAACAAAGTCCTTGTCCCGAAGTTCGACCTAGCTCGGAGTTTTGGGTAGGCTGCAAAAGGATAACCATGCTGAAGCACAACACATCGTGATTGCTTCGAAACAAAAGGCCAACACAGAATGAGCTTAGGCAGATGTGGGAAGCCGGGATTGGTACTAATTCGAACAACCATCAATTATTCAACACCCGAGTCATTGCCATCCGGAAATGCTTGCAGCAGGTCTTTGGATTTCTTTGATGCATACATCCTATTATGAGTCTTTCTTCTTTTTCAAGTGTTGTTGATTTCACATTCCGCTCTAGCTGAGTCCAAAAATAACTCCTGCAATTAATCCCTGCATGTAGTTGAAGGCATTTCCCTCTCATACCGCGAGTGCGACCCCCCCTCCCCCCCGATAGGCGCAATAATTACACAGCGGGGCCATTTTCCCAACTTGTGTACCGTAAAAAAATCCAGTATTACATTAAGAATTCAGTAGGGAACTCGCGGCTACGCCCCGGGTACATGGGTGAAAAGGAGATAGCATCCTGAGCTCACATCAAGACTGCAATCTCGCATTTGTATATGAAATACAAAGAAAGATAGGGCTATCAATTACTGCACTGATAGTAGGAATGTGAAAGATATAACATCAAGAGGTCTCCATGTGCTTATGTGAGGGTTCCCAACCAGAAATTGGCTTCCTGCATCAGGTTTGCAACCGATATGACCTTTCCAAGGCAGAAAAGATGAGAAACATGAACTAATTCGTTGGTAAAATCTTATATCCTGAACTGGTAAACAAAGTCTAACAGGTCATTCAGAATTACGAATGCAATTTGCTTCGGTAGTTTTTTTTTTTTTTTTGAAAAATAATAGAGAATACAAAATTGAACAATTGAATTGGAAATTGAAGTTGAGAATCAAAATTATTCCATTACGTAAAGCTGGTCTGTGAACATCGAAAAATAAATATTTAGCTGCATTGAATTTATATTGAGTGTGATTTTTTGGATGATCAAAAGATCAAAACTCAAATACCAAAAATATATGTTGACAGATTAATTTGTAAAGTATACATAGGCTACAAAGGTTTTCAATTTCTGGGGTTTGTATGTATTTCAAAGCATCACCAATCACTTCATGAAAAATTAGAACAAATAATATTGTGCTTATTTTTGATTCATAATGCCAGCTGTAGCCGTCGGGCTCCTTGGTAACCCGATCGCTACTTTAAGCGACTGGTTGGTCTGGGTTAAACCAGACCCTTTAGCTCATTTAGGCTACTATTACTAAGGCCCAGCTCAGCCAGGCCTAGTGTTTCAGCCATGTTCCCTTTTTCTTGTTATTTCTTATTTCTCTTTGTCATTTCAATGCGCGTATCACAATCTTGTACCAAGTCTATATAAACGGCATGTTTTGAGTTACCTTTGAAATCAATCAATTCTAAATACTTACTTCTATTTTACGAACTTGCGAAAGAAAGCCCATCATCTTATCAAGCCCATAACCTGTGCCCTGCCCTGCCACATAGCTCTTTGAAAATGTGACTTATTTGTTCAACTTGAATGAATGACATAAGTTAGCACAATAATAAAATAAAGAGGAAAAGAAAAGCTAAGCAGTTGTATGTAATCCAAGCAATGCTTAATGTTTTGGATTGTTCTATACTCATTCGCTTGCCTTGCTGAATCACCCTAGCATCAACAAAACTGAACTTGTGTTGTATTGAGACTTGTGAATGGAAGGTGTTCAAGACGTCCTAGTGCTGCGGACGCAGTTGATGATTAGCAATATTTTAAATTAAAATGAAACCTAATTTCTGCTATTTAAAAGATCTGTTGTAATAGTTTAAATTTTATTCATTAAATTTCATTTTATTCATTCAATTTCATTTTATTATTTCTAAATAACTAAAAACTATTTATCTAGCTTCTACTGTGTTTTCCACAAAATCAGGTCAGAAACCACTTCATCTCAATTCTAATATTCATTGTTCTTTTTCATTTCCTTTCTTTTTATCTGATATTTTCATTCTCATTATGTTTCACATAAATTGTCTTTCTTTTGTATCAGGTGTGCTCACTTTGTCGCTCAAGTCAGGTTATCCATTAAGGTGCTGACTATCAGCTGGTTTATCATTGTTGAACTTAGCATTTATTTATTTTCACTGCCAGTATGATTGTGTCAGATTCATATAACTGGTGTTATATCAGTTGGAAAAATCTGATATTATATCAGACAAAACTGGCATTGTATCTACCTTAAATGAAATTAGATCTACCCAACATGATATTAAATCTAAAGAAACAGACATTTCATCTACTCAACCTATTTAATATCAACACATGTGATTTTATATCACATTTTTATGTCTGATGCAATTGTTTGGCCCATGGACATAACATCAGTTAGAAAAATCTGATATAAAGTGAGTTATGTTGATATTAAATAGGTTGAGTTGATACAATATCCTCTATGATAGATATAATACCATTTTTGGTAGATTTAATATCAGCTCTAGCAGATACAATACTGGTTTTGCCTGAAATAATATAACATTTTTTTGTCTGATTTAATGTCAGATTTGGGAGTCTGATACAATCATCTTGGCAGTGATTAGCTGTTTTCTGTTTTTTAATTTATTTTAATTTTTACCAAACACTTACAACATTTGTTCTTATTATTTTTTTTATATTAGCTGTTTTCTGTTTTTTAATTTATTTTAATTTTTACCAAACACTTACAACATTTGTTCTTATTATTTTTTTTTTCTTTCAAAATAATTTGATTCAGTTTTGAAAGAATCACGGACCCAGGGCGACCCCCATCGGGTCAACACCTTTGTGTCAGAATACAAAACCGGAGACAACTAGAGCAAACCATGGCTGTCAAATTCTTCTGGCATGACAAGTCCTCCTGTAAAGTTACACGACACTCGCGTCCTGTATACACAGGACATGGACACCTGATTCGCGATCAGGGCTGAAGGTTGCGCCCGGTGAACTGTGCAAGGCAAAAAATGTACGATAACAAGTTTGCACGCGCTAAGAAACCGATCACTTCGAGGTTTTCACCAACGAAGGTACTCAATTCAAGTAAGCATTCAACCTGCAAACAAATTGAAAATATCGTCAAGATCGCCCTGTTTGGAAGACAACCCTAAAGTTTTGTATGCCCAGCCTCTGACGCCATGGATCCTCCATCAGTGACAATATACTTCGAATAATTGAAAAAATCATAGCCAGGATGTTTCAGTATTTTTATTTTGTACTCAGCACGTATGTATTGTTTTTGTGACACTAACGTTAGCCGAGACGTGCGCACCAGCGCGCGTAGCTAAAAAAAGGAACAACCCCGCCATGTCCTGAGAGCCAGTCGATCAAAGGGGGGAGATCGAGTAGAGTAAGGAACAACTGCTAACATGTCTAGTTATAAAATGAACAAACAAAGGCCGACCTCAGGGGTTCCAACGCGGCCCATGGGATGCAATCTAACAAGCGCATCTGACTGCTTGTTTAGGCCATATGCAGTCATCCGGGATGGATAGACTCCCTTCAGAGCAAAGAGGTTTAGATGTGAGAGATTAACGAATTCTATTACTTTCTTGTCGAAAACCGTCTATGAGACACTTACAGGGCAGATTGCATTGACTGTGATAAATTTAGGTCCTAATGTAACTGCTAGGTTGTTGGATAGCGAGATCGCGGCAGCTTTGCTTGCATTATCTACAATCAATTTCCGTCGTCGAATTGAATGTAAGATTGCATGGACTTTATGGACAACTAGGCCACTTACAAGACCACAGCCCATGCCCTTGCTCCCCAAGGCCAGTGGATTCACTTTTATTGGATAAACCCGCAACGGAAGAGATGATGATAACTCTTCCTGGATCTGTGGAATTACAGCAACATTTTTGGGTAAATTTGAAACCAGGATATGTCATCAAAGGAGAAAGAACGGATCGAGATGCAAGACGTACCAAGATTGTTTGCATCTTTTGCAAGCAAGGGAGTCAGTTCTGATGTCATGTAGAATATAGATTTCACGTTCATGCCTAAAAACTCGCATGAAGATTGGGAGGCTATATTGAGCCCAACAAATTAACAAGCTGGGAATGCTGAATTCGCGCTCAACTAAGTACCCGATCCCAGCCCTCTGTCAATTTATATAAATTTCAGCTTACGAATGAAGCGAGATGCATTCTGTAAATTCAAATCTGCTTCACCTTTCTCAGGAACATTGTCGTAAGGTGCTCCCCAAGTTACTCCAGAGTTATTGACAAGCACATGAATTTTGTTGACCTTTTTTTTTATTTCGGAGCAAAGTGCTACGCATCCAGCTTTAGAAGATACATCGCCTACGATGTATTCCGCCTTTCCGGAACCTAAGCTGTTGAGATCCTGGCATACTTTCACTAGAGCCTTCAAATTAAATGAGACATCAGCATCTTAGTCTATGACCGAATGAGATGTTTGTTGACCTGTTCTTTTCTCGAAGCAATGATGACGAATCCGCCATTTACGACCCAGGCGCGTGACATCACTTGAAACAAAGGAAGAATATCGGCGCTACAATTCTCTGATATACTAAAATGATCGGCGACCAAGCTGATACTCAACTTTCGCCTAAGCCAGAGCCACCCCCAGTGATGACAGCGATGCGGCCATTGATTCCAAAGAGATTATTGATCCAGAGTGAGTCGTTTTGAAATTTCATATTATGTGTACCGTCGATGGATGATCTGGAATAAGGATCATAGGGGATTGGAGAGGCAGTGTAATATTTGTAATATTTGAAGTGTACACACTGGTGGTGCAACGGCAGAACATTGACACGGTTTTTTCTGACTATCAACCAATACCTCACTTTTTTCCCCCCCATTAACTATTTCAAAAATCCCTCAAAACAAGACCGTTAGCGCTTTTCCTCATCCTACCCTCCCACTATGCCTCCTCCCAAACCCTTCCCGCCAGACCCAAACAACATGAAAAACATTCCAACAAAAAATGCATTCTCAATACTGATGAATAAATAACAACCGTAACACTTCATCAAACACGTCCTACTCTAACACAATGTTAGTGGGCAACACAATGGAGGATGCCAAAGCTCAAGGTGACAGCAATGACTTGGCGGCCCCGGTCCCTGGGGCCATTCCACATCAGTTAAACATCAATGACTCAATGCATTGCCCAATGATTAATGCCATGTTGACTACTCTGCCAGCCCAACCAAATCCCCAACCAATAGAATCCCCATTAGTTGGTTTCTTGAAAATGACTCTGATGAAGGCCAAACAAGATGCCATTACTGGATTGATCAGAATTGGCTCTATGGCCATGGATATCATCTTACAATTAATGGAAAGCATTACTTGCCAACAACAACAACAATTACTAATCAATCAATTGCAAGTGATAAATGCCAGAATTGAATCACTGGAGGTGAAACATCTGACCTTTGTGCCTCCACCAGTCATCAAAAGCTATGCGGCAACAGCAGAAAAGTCAGTAAAGTTTGTCCCCCCTACCTTATCAGAATTACACGTGGCCCAACCAGCTCAAACAATTATTCACACAAAGCTTGGTACCAACCCAATGAAAGAAGCATCATGTAGTGAAATAGTTCAAAAAAGAAACAAGATTCTGGATTCTTTAAACACAACAACACCTCAGGGAGAGAAGGTTACAGTCAAATGGGTCAGGATTCTCTTGTCAGGAGATGTTAGCTTTTACTTGCAAAATAAAAAACAGAAGGAATGGCTCAATTTCAACAAGCATGAATGGAGCAAACAGTCACCACCCCAAACAGGAAGGCAATGTGTGCACATTGCCATGCTGAAACATCTCTCTAACATTTTTCAAACCTTTCTCAATCACTCTTCCTATGATCCACAAACAGGACTCAAATAAGGCATTTACTTACCTCTATCTTGCTCATTACAATCACTCAACTTCCTTATTACAAGTGTCCAACTTGTTCATAACAAGTCCAGAATGTTGATGTCAATATTTGGTTTTGAAATCCAAACTGATTTGACAAAACATACAAATCTCTTTGTGATTAAAGAAGTTTAAAGCCAACTTGATTTAGGAGTGTTCTTCCATATATTTGCCGATTGGCCATTCCTCATGCACTATCTAAACATCAGGGCCCACCCCCATGTTGAGTCCACCTGGATCACATCCAGCCAATACTTTGGCATTGCAAAAACACTTGAGGGTGTCCTTAGGCTACCCTCCTCCACCTTGGCTACCAGCAGGATCATAAATTTACTCTGGTCCCACAGAAAATCATTTGGCCTGACATTGGCCAGGAATGGACCCTGGTAGGGGGGGGGGGTTCTGGGTACAGCCCCATTCCCCCCGGCGGTGCGGCAGATGGAGGGCTGTCCTTTTGGGCCATTGGATGTCTTTCCCGCGGCCAAAACACTGGGCAAGGAGGTAACCCTGATCAATCGGGAAGACGAGCAATTCTACAGTGATGCATCCAACTGCAATGATATCCCCCGGTAGGTTTACAGGAGTATACAATCTGGGGGGGGGGGGGGGGGGGGGATGGCTGGAAAGCCATGCATAGGATCAGTTTTTTCTGTGGGAGTAATTGTTTCCCGCTGTAGGAACACAGCAGGAAATAGCTAAATCCCATAAGGGTGTTCAATTGCACGGGCTTCAGATCAAGACTAGGTACAACTTGTGACATGTCACATGATATCCTCCCACTCCCGTTTCCTTCTCTTTCACACAAAGTTTGCATACTAACACTACACCCCCCCACAAACTTTTCCCTAAAATAACAACTTAACCGCTTTTTCATGTAAATTTCTTTTTAAACTTTTAGTAAATATATCAGCCACTTGATCTCCATTTTTTACCCAGATTAACTTCATTTTTTTATCCCTAATCACATCATTGACACAAAAGAAATTCCTCAACACCTGTCTCATTTTTCCTCTAGATCCATTTTCCCCTGCTACCAAAACTGTTGCCCAATTATCACACAACAACCTTTTTTCCACTTTTCCCACCATCAAATCCACTATTCCTAACATAGAAAGATGAAATTCCACCGCCTCTCCCAACGCTAAATACTCAGCTGTACATGTTGATTTTGCAACCGTTTTTTGACGCCGTGATGCCACAATATTGGGAAATTGTCAAATTTTGCAACAAAACCAGATGTCGACCAATGAAAATCTCCTCCCCAACCTGCATCCACCCACAGATCCATACCGTTCTTTTTTGGGACAAAAGGAAGCTTGAAGTTTCTTGTATGTTTCAAATATTTTATTAAGTGTTGTAATGCCGCCCAATGATCATTCCCCGGATTCTTGCTAAAACATGAAAAAAAATTGACTGCATTTGATAAATCTGGGGTTGACCCAATTGCCAAATAATTTAAGCATCCAATCAATGATTGATCATCAGTGACATCTACCCCGGGACCTTCATAAGTTTCCAATTTTGAATCTGGTAGCAGGGTAGACGATGTAATGAGTTGAAATCCTAATCTTTTTTCCATTTTACTGATGGTTTGATCCATCAACTGAGGCTGATGTAACATTAAACAATCTTGAGAATATTCTATTACCAGTCCCGCAATTTTTCCACCTTTTCATTCCATTTCATTTTCACCTTTTTTTCCATTAAATCCCTTATTTCCTGAACTGTTTGATCATCATTTCCTATGATAACCCCATCATCTACATGTAACCAAATCACTATAACTTTTTCTCATTTTTTATAGTAATAGACTGTTTGTTCTATCATATCACCCTGAAAACCTCTTGAGTTGAGTTGTATAAAACTTAGGAAATTTTTGGTTGGAAAAAGTTATTACTAGGAGCAATAAGCTAAAATAGAAACAAGTTAGATGAAATTTGATAAGA